>PVJS01012119.1:0-29508 GCA_004027185.1 Glis glis | reverse complement strand
CCTATTTTTCATACTTTATTTTGAGACCAGGTCTCACGAAGTTGCGGAGGGCCTCACTAAGTAAAGAGAGAGAGAGAGAGACAGGGAGAGAGAGAGAGAGAGAGAGAGAGCGAGCTGAGACTGGCCACGAACCCGGATCCTCTGGTCTCCGCCTCCCAAAGTACTGGGATTACAAGCGTGCGCCACCATGCCTGGCTCAGGTTGTGTTTTTTAAGATTGGGCGTGGTCTCTTCAATGTTCAATTCATGCTCTGAATTGTTTTTTCTAAATTATATACTATGCATTCATTTTTGGACAGGTCATCTTCTAAGAGTGAGATTCTGTTGTCTATTGTTGATAGTTTGTATTGATGCCTTTATTTCAATTATTGTATCCTTCACTTCCTTCAGAGCTTCTTTTTGATTCCTGTTCAGGGTGTCAGATTCTTTGTTTATTTGATCCTTCATTTCTTTCAGGCTTGCTCTCAATTGTTTTCAGAAATCCTGTATCATTTCTACTATTAAAGTTCTGAATTGTCCTTCTGGCAATCATTGCACTTCTGTGTTGGTGGGTTTTGATATTGTGGAGTTGTGGGAGCTCATAGTTTCTTTGCTATTCTTCCTTCTCATGATTTCAGGTTTCTTAAGTTTATATCTTTGTTGCTTTTCGTATCTCTCTCTCACTCTGTAGTTTTCCTATATCTAATCTCTCTCCCCTTATAGTATCTTATTCTGGAGGTAGGTATTTGCTACTAGGTGAGCCTTAAAGATGAATAGCCTTTACTGAATGGTTATTCTCAGCTCTTTGTTGTGTGTTTATTACCCTTTAAAAACCAACTTTGAAATCTTTGTCCAGTATACCCCCAGTGTTTTTCTGCTGGTAGATCATCAGTAGTGAGTTGCAGCTACTCTAAGGTTTTTTCTGCCCACTGCACTGGTGAAGTTGATGGGTTCCAGATGTTAAGGTCAAGGGACCTGTCGCCTCTGTAATAGGGGGTAGACTCAGAGGTGCAAGCTAGACAGTTTGTGCCCTGCAGGTGCCCAGTGCCACTGGTGCCCCTCCCACTGCAAGCATGCATCTTTGCTTTCTCCTCTGGGCCTGTCTCTATGTCTCTCTCTGCCTACACATATGGCAGGTGTTACCAGCCTGGGACCCAGGGCCTGTGTCTCTCTTTGCCTACAGAAGTGGCAGATATCACTTTGACCCAACTCTGTGCAAACATGGATCTCCACATTTTCCACAGAGAAGGCTGGGTTGGTCTGATTTTTCCCCAGGTACCACAACTATGTGTCCTGTGGCAATCCCCGTGTACCCTGCAAGGGCGCTGCAACCTGCGCGCTATAGGTCTATCCCACCCTAATGTCGCTGGGGGCTGTCTGCTTATCCACACCCATAGCAAACCCCACTCCCACCTCCACAGGGGTGATCAGCAAAGTCTCAGACCCCATGAGTCTATTGCTTGCCATACAAGTCCCTGTGGCCACGCTGGGTGATCTCCCCATGTGGCAACTCATTAACTTACAGTTGAGCGCTGCTCTTAATCTCTGGGGGAGTGGGTGGGCTCAGCCTCTGCTACAGGGCCTACTCAGGCCTTCAGGCACTTTAGTTTATGTCGAGCATAGAGCGAGCCACCAGCCCGCTTTCGCCATTTATGATCTGCAGTTGCTGGACCCACAAGAGGTCGCTGGCCTTTCCACTGGTGGTCAGTGGAAGCTGCAACACCAGCAGCTGCCAGTGCAGCCTGGCCATGAAGGCGCTGCTGCTGCCATTCATATCTCTGTCAAGCGTGGAGAGAACTTCTGCTTGCTTTCGCTGCCAATGCTCTGCAGTTGCTGGATTTAAAACAGGTCACTGGCTTCTTTGTTGGCAGTCTGTGGCAATACCAGTAGCTGCCAGCATGGTCTGGCTAAGATGGTGCCACTGCTGCTTCTGCTTCTGCCGTTCAAAACTCTGTCAAGTGTGGAGCAAGTTGCTGCTCGCTTTCGTTGCTGATGCTCTGCAGTTGCTGGATTTATAACAGGTCGCAGGCTTCCCTGTTGGCAGTCTGTGGAAGCCACAATCTCAGTTCCTTCTATTGTATTTCATAGAACTTGAGAAATGACCCTGCTTATACTATCAATATTTCTCTTAAATCATGGTACTTTACATATGTTAAATATGGTCCGATATTATCTCCATTACTCTGGGTACTACACATTTATTACAGTGTTTTTAAAAATAACACAGGCTTTTTTGCTGCCATATCACATGTGAACTCACATCAGCTTATAGACAATAAAATCTCCAAGTGTTTTGCATGAATTGTTAAGTTAAGCTCCTCTTACTATAAATTTCCCACAGAATGCCCCAATAACAGCCTTTACTAAGCATATGCTCTAGTTGATAATAAGTCAATATGGCATAATCACAGTTTTCTTGTTATCAATTTGAATTGGCATGTTTATAAACCCACTAATCAGTCTATCCCAAATGTTGGTCCCTAGTCTTAATGAAATATTTTGGCCCCATAAAACCGGTATTGAGATCTCCTGCATCAAGTTCAAATAAAGAATGAATCTGGATTTACTGTGTTCCTGTCAGAGGTAGTTAATGTAATCTTATAAACTTAGGGCAATTTGAAATCATCTGTTCTGACCTCCTACCCAATGTAGACAATGTTCCGTAGCCTAGACAGGTGAATCAGGTTAGTGTCTCAAGAACTCCAGGGAAATTCCCCAATTGTGGGAATCCCATTCTTAGTTACAGGGACACCAGGAAGAGTTGGGAGGGTGCTTTTATCTAGTCCTTAATATTTGTAAAATCTTTTTAATTTAAAAAGACTTTCTTACCTATTATCTAATTGTATCTCCTTTAATCCACATACCCATTGATTCCCAAAATTATTTTAGAAAGGCACAAAATCTTTAATAATTAGAGATGTTTGAAAATACTACCTCTATGAGAAAAAATTATTTGTCTTTACATCAGAATCTAAATTATCTATAGTAGATTCATTCTCAGGCAAATTTTCTATAAGGTAATATGGAACCACTGGGATATTTGAAAAAGGGAGAAAGGTATTAAGTAAACTTTACAAACTTCAAAGCTTTGGCTAGATGGGAAAGTAGTGATAGATTAGAGTGGATATATTAATGTTGGAGAGCCCTATCTATTAAATGAAACTGTATAATAAAAGTAAATAAAAAATAAGCAAGAGTTTTCATTACAATATGGTAACCTGGTGAATAGCCAATTAGATGACACTGAAATCAGAGTTGCCACTCCCATCCAGCACCTATTTCCTTTGTTCATAACAATGGAGGAAATGATAAACTACATGATGAAGCAAAGAGCCAAATCACTGATAAAAAATAATAATAACATTTTTAGCCAGATGTGGTAGAACATGCTTATAATCCCAGTACTTGGGAGACTGAGACAGGAGGATCGCAGGTTCATGGCCAGCCTCAGCAATTTAGTGAGGCCCTGTTTCAAAATTAAAAAGTAAAATAGGATTTGGGGTGTAACTCAGAGGTAGAATGCTCCTGGGTTCAATCCCTAGTGACAAAAAATAACAATAATAATAATAACAACAACAACAATAACATCTTTGAGGAAAAAAGTATTCACCTATAAACTGGTTCAAACAAGAAGAAAATATTCAAACTTTGCATTACCTCAAGTGGAATCTCTCATTTCCAGACTATGGGTAGTCCTTGCAGAAAGGTACTGTGGTGGAAGACCCCTTTGGTTGGAATTTGCTTTGCTTGTTCTGTTATGTGAGGATGGGAATAGGAACTTTCAGAAATATGTACAATGTTCAGTATGTGGAAAATCCTGAGGAAGAAAAAATATTTTGTTTTTGGATTTAAATTATTAAGTTGTATTCCCTCCCTCTCCTTTACATTCCAAATCTAAAAGCAAAACAAAACCCACATTCCCAGAAAGGGGGGTCATTTTTCCTGCTTAGGTTTTCAATACAATTAAACCATTTTTCTTCTGCAATTATAATCCAGGTTCTTGGATCTATGCCAACAAAATGATTGTTCAAACAAAATGCCTGCCTCAAAGAACTTTCTTGTGCTGCTTTTCCAGACACACTCTCTTCGTAAGGCCCCATCAGATGTATGTTCATTTACTGTCAAAGCACTTACCATGTTGTATTGTGAATTATTTGTCTATCTGTCCAACTCTTCTATCATAATGTGAGTCTCAATAGGCAGAAACTACATTTTATGCACATTATGTCCCAGTGCCTCGCTAGCACAAGACCTTATAGATGGTATATTGTTGAATGACCAAATAAATGGAAGACATTCTACAACACCCTGCATCATCCCCTCTTCTCCACTTCATCCCTTCCTGCTACACTGGCTGACTCTTGGCAACAACTGTACAGGCAAAATTTGATTTGGTATTCTCTCTTACTATCCTCCTTGAACTACTTCTCCCTGACTCCAAGCACCTATCTCGTGTCCCACTATTGACTACACTATGATCTCCTTTAAGATGGTCATTAACAAGCCAGGTGTGATGACACATGCCTGTAATTACAGTACTTGGAAGACTGAGACAGGAGGATCGCAGGTTCTTGGCCAGCCTTAGCAACATAGCAAGGTCCTCAGCAATTAAGTGAGATCCTGTTTCAAAATAAAAAATAAAATAGAGCTGGGGGCATGAATACTCGAACTTTTAGTGATGGCAGAATTCCTCCTAAAGAAACGCATCCATTTTCAGATTGGTGGGGGTACTGGGAATTGAATCCAGGGGAGTTCTACACCCCTGGCCCTACTTTATTTTTCACTTTGAAGCAGGGTCTCTCTAAGTTGTGGAGGGCCTCACTAATTTGCTGAGGCTGGCTTTGAACCTGTGACCCTCCTGTCTCAGCCTTCCAAGTACTGGGATTACAAGCATGCACCAGCTCCTCCAGCTCAGATAACTCTTTTAACTAAAGTTCCCCCACCCCAACAATCTTACTCTTCTAGGTATGCCTCTGAGGCTTCCCAAAATAATCATAATTCTTTAATATGATAATCTTTCAGCTACATAAAGATAAAATCGAGTCCATCTAAGTTTTTGTTTTCCATTTTACACACTTTCCATTCTTTCAACTATGCCTCATGGGATGTGGCTTCATCTCATCTTCTTTGGATATACTCCACTTGGTCAGTAATTTTCAAAATGTGACATCCATAATCAAACACAATCCAGCAAAAATGTTTTGTAGGTAAAAGAGGATATCATTTCCTTTGTGATAGGACCAATGTTTGCATTATTAGTTTGGGGTTTGGTGGGGGAGGGGAGCCTGCAACTATATTATACTGTCAACTTATTTAAAATTTACAGTCAACAATCCTGCTAAGATGCTTTCACATATGCTGTGTTATGCACAGGTTTGATGGTTGTTAGTCACTTTTAGAAAATTACATTCTAGCCAGTTGTGGTGCCGCACAGTTGTAATCCCAGTACTTGGGAGGCTGAGACAGGAGATTTGCAGGTTCACAGCCAGCCTCAACTACTTAGTGAGGCCCTCTGCAACTTACTGAGACCCTGTTTCAAAATAAAGAATAAAAAATAGGGCTGGGGATGTAGCTCAGAGGTAGAATGCCCCTGAGTTCAATCCCCAGTACCACACACAAAAAAAAATTACATTCTGTAAATTGTAATAAAATTTTACAATTAGTGTTAGGAAATTTCATTTCTTTAAATTTGACCACCCATCTCCCACTGCAGCTAATCATTAGGATAATTTATATATTAATTCTATCACTCAACATATTAGCTATGTCTCCCAGTTTCATCATTTGCCAATTTAATTAGTATGTCATTTTAATAAAATAATTTAAAAATGTTGAACTCAACATTTCAAAGGCACATTACTAAAGATAAACCTTAGGCACTATTTGAACACAGCCTTCAAGTCAGTTACAAATCCAATTTCTGCATTTTTAATCTACTATGCCTTGAAAGCATGTTTGTATTTTAGTGTGGAACCTTCAAAAGACCAAAATCCTGCAAGGCTAATAAAAATTAATTTCTAAAGATGGAATTTTAGAATTGTTGAAGAAATTTTCCTGCCAGGAGAGTTCTATTGTAGTTATCTATCTATTCATAAGTCCACATTGGTTAATAGTATCTTTACCTGGGGTTTTAATTCCTTATTTCCACAATGGTGAGCGAATTGTGCTAAGAATTTATTAAAAGTATTGTCTTGAGTGAGGCTTATTTGAGAGGGAAATGATCCGCTGATTTCTTTCAAACATAAACTCTAATACATTTCATTTCTCATGCAAACATCTGTGGTGAATAGCTCCATAGGCAGAGTCCCCAAGGGTTCCAGGTAACAATACAACATGAAAATGATTTCCTCATGTACAATCCAGAAGTCAGAGCTTCCAGATATTAGGCTTCATTTTGGGCGTGCACAAGTTACTATGATCATCTTCCAAATTCATTTCAGATTCAGCGATTTTATTGTCAATTTTACATGGCTCCTATGTCACTGATTCTTCCTTAGAATCTACAGCCCTGACTCAGTGAAAATGAGGTGAATCATAAGCTATAGTTGCTTTATTTTTAGTGCATAGCATACTACTGAGGGAGTTGCAGATGTTCAGAGACAAAAATAAGAATAAAAAACTAGTGAGGCCAAAATAACACTCACCATAAAGAGAGTGCCTCTTGTTGCCTGAATCTTAATACATGTCAACAGAGAGGGCAGCCATGACACTTGCAGGAGAAACTGTGCACTCTGCACTTTTCTGATGCCTTTTCAGTGTGCCAAGAGGCATGAATGATGAATGAATAGTGCTATATCACACTGGTAAACCCAGTTAAGAATCAACCACAGGTTGGGTGTGTACTGTAATCCCAGTACTTGGGAGGCTGAGTCAGGGGGATCGCAGGTTTGAAGATAGCCCCAGCAAGTAGCGAGACTTTCAGCAACCTGGTGAGACCCTGTTTCAAAACAAACAAAAAAAATACAAAAGGGCTGGGGGTGTACCTCAGAGGTAGAACATCCCTGGGCTCAATCCCCAGTATGACCAAAAAAAAAAAAAAGTCTACCATACAACTTCATTTCTATTACCCAGAGGCTGTGTATGACATGCAAGAGGAAAGGGACCCAGGAGGGCTCCTCTCCAGCTAGAACAAGCTCTTTTATTGAAGATGAGAAAATTGTGCTAAAATTATGCTAAATTATAAACATGTCAAAAAAGTTCTAAACATACTCGATCTGTTTTGAAACAAAGTGGTAGCTACTCTCTTGAGCAATAAAATGTTTGCCAATACTTAATTCTACTTTTCCTACTTTATATTGGCTTTAGAAAATTTTACATTTAGCCCACACTCATGAAAGAACTCAATGTAAATTAAGTCTGAACTTAGAGTATTATTGCACAATGCAAGTGTTTTTTCCTTCCAAATGTATTTAAATTAATGAAATCACATAATGTCAGGCTTTCTCTTACAACACACTTGATGTTTACCTTTCAGTACCTTGAAATAACTATAACTCAGAAAAAATACTGAGTTTTCTTTACATTAGGAAAATAAGTGACTTACATTTGCCCAACTAGCAGAAGATGACTCCCCCACAGTCCCAGACACCAGAGTGACATTACCTCAAGACATCATGAGATAAAGAACATGACTTAGTAGAATTAACTTTAGTGTGATTCATGAAAACAACACAATAGTCAGAAATGGTCTATTTTTAATGTAAATAGTATAGGACATCAGGAGCATTTCCTGAGGTTCCTGATAGATCCATGGCCCATGTGTAAGATACAGCCACACCAAAAAAATATATATTTAACTGTAAATATTTATTATCTTATAGTAATAGGATGTTTGAGTATTTTTACTTGTATCATAAGTACCTTGCTATCAACGTGTGGTTTGTAGATCAGTGGAATTGGCCTTGTCTTTTTTAATATGATCAAGGTGCAATATATACATGTGTGAAAATGTCACAGTGAAACCAATTAATTTGTACAATTAATATGCATTACTATGTTTTTTAAAGTATAAACAAAAAACATGCAGAATCTCAGGTCCCATCCTTACCTCCTGGGTCAGAATCTATTTTAAACAAAACCCAGCCAGGCGTGGGGGCACACACTTGTAATCCCACTACTTGGGAGACTGAGACCAGAGGATCGCAGGTTCACAGTCAGCCTCAGCTACTTAGTGAGACCCTCTGTAACTTAGTGAGACCCTATTTAAAAATAAAGAATAAAAAATAGGGCTGGGGATGTAGCTCAGGGGTAGAACACCCCTGGGCTCAATCCCCAATACCGCAAAAAAAAACCCCAGGTGATTCATATTCACAATAAAGTTTGAGAAACACTGTCATTGTGGACTTTAAAAGACTCTTCTAGCTCTGATCTTCCATAGCCAGAATTCTGTACTTCTATTACCTAAAACATATTAATAAAAGATGTATTATTGAGTCCTGTATTCCTTTTTAATTAACTGGAATAAAAATTAGGAATGCATTAAATAATTAACAAATAACTGACTGTGGTGGCAAGATTGAAGGTTACATGAAAATTACAATTGATCAGGGAAAACAAATGTGGTGCGCATGATAACACCTTCTTTTAGTATGCTTACCACTTGTAAAGTTCCAAAAGATGCTACTCAATAGGGCAAAATGAATCAGCTTTACAGAAATCAAAGACACCCAAGATAAAGGCAAGAAGGAAACCATAATGCCAAAAGCAACATCTCATTTGAAATAGGAGATATAGCAGACGTGCAGATGATCATACAGTGATGGCAGTGTCACAGAGCATCCTGGGGCAGGCCCCTCCCTTTTGTCTTTTTGCCTCACCCTGCCCATATGCTGAGGGAAGAAGCCTATGTCCTGTCTCTGCAATACCACTCCTAGCCAGGTATGGTGGCCACACTTGTAATCCCAGTATTTGGGAAGCTGAGACAGGAGGATCACAGGTTCAAGACCAGCCTCAGCAACTCTGAGGCCCCCTGCAACATAGTGAGACCCTGTTTCAAAACAAAAAATAAAATAGAATTGGGGTTTTAGCTCAGAGGTAGAAAGCCTCTGGGTTCAATCCCCAGCACCACAAAAACAAACAAAAAACACTCCTAAACAACCTCACACAATTAAACACATCAGAATCAAGAAATCTACAGATTTCTTGACTCTCTCCAAGCTATTACCAGAGTGAATTTATAACCGCTTTATTGAGGTTTAACTGATACACCAAAACAAAACAAGATAAAATCCTGCATATGTGTAATGCATACAATCTGAAGAGTTTAGACATAGGAATACACCACTGATCCCACACCACAATCCAGGTAATAAATACATCCATCACCTCCAAAAGTTCCTTTGTGTCCTTTGTGCATTTTGTTTTGTTTTACAGTAAGAACACTTAGCTTGAGATCTTCCCTCTTTAATATTTGAGTGCATAATACTTCATTAACCATAGAAACCATGCTTTATAGCAGACCAGTATAATGTATTCATCTTGCATAACTGAAACTTTATATCCACAGTGCAATAACTCCCTGCTTCCTCTTCCTCCACTCCAGCCCCAGAAACCATTTTTTAAATGTGAAAACTAGTTATTTCCTAGATTACAACAATTCAAGTAGAATTAAGACAAAACCCCTTAGCAGGTACATAGCTGCCTTCATGGGCTGCTTATGACTTTCAGGCTCACAGAAAACATTTCCACTCACGATATCCCCCAAAACAATAAAATACTTATGAATAAATCTAACCAAGCAGGTAAAAGACCTCTACAAGGAAAATTATACAACATTGAAAAAATAAATTGAAGAAGCTGGGTGTGATGGCGCACGCTTGTAATCCCAGTACTTGGGAGGCTGAGACCAGAGGATCCAGGTTCGCGGCCAGCCTCAGCTACTTAGTGAGGCCCTCTGCAACTTAGTGAGACCCTGATTCAAAATAAAGAATGAAAAATAGATCTGGGAGTGGAGCTCAGAGGTAGAATGTTGCTGGGTTCAATCCACAGTACCGCAAAAAAAAAAAAGAAAGAAATTGAAGAAGATCTTAGAAGATGGACAGACCTCCCATGCTCTTGGATAGGCAGAATAAACATCATCAAAATGGCCATTCTTCCAAAATGATCTACAGATTCAATGCAATACCCATTCAATTACCAAGGTTATTCTTCACAGACATAGAAAAATCAGTCCTTAAATTCATTTGGAACAAAAATAACCCAGAATAGCCAAAATATTTCTCAGCAACAAGAATCATGCAGAAGGTATCACACTACCTAATCTCAAAGTATAGCATAGAGCTATAGTAATAAAAACAGAATGGTATTGGCACAAAAACAGAAACATAGACCAATGGAGCAGAATAGAATATTCAGAAACAAATCCACACACTTACAGCCAATTGATTTTTTTACAAAGGGGCCAAAAATATACACTGGATACAAAAAGATATCCTCTTCAACAATCAGTGTTTGCAAAACTGGTTATCCATATGCAGGAAAATGGAAACAAACCCCACTTTCTTACCCTGTACAAGAGTCAATTAAAGATGGATCAAAAACCTGGAAATTAGACCAGAGACCTTGAAGCTATTTGAAGAACTTACAGAACCAACACTCCAACACATAGGCATGGGTAAAAACTTCCTCAACAAGACCCCAAAGGCACAAGAAATTAAAATGAGGATCAATACATGGGATTGTATTAAAATGAAGAGCTTATGTGCAGCAAAGGAAACTATCAGGAACCTCAACAGAGAGCCAACAGAATGGGAGATTTTTGCCAGCTGCTTCTCTGATAGAGGACTAATATCTAGAATATACAGAGAACCCAAGAAACTCACCTCCAAAAAACAAATAACCCAATCAAATAATGGGCAAGTGAACTAAAAAGACACCTCACAAGAGAAGAAATACAAATGGCCAATAAATGTATGACAAAATGTTCAACATTATTAGCAATCAGAGAGTGCAAATCAAAACTACCCTGAGATTTCACCTAACCTGAAATAGAATGGCAATCATTAAAAACACAAACAACAAATGCTGGCGGACATGTGGAGAAGTAGAAACTCTAATACACTGTTGGTGGTATTGCAAATTAGTGCAACCACTTTAGAAAACAGTGTCAAGGATCCTCAGAAGAATGGGACTGAATCTACCATATGATCCAGCTATACCACTCCTGGGAATGGAAAACAAAACTACCTTGGAATAGAAAACCAAAAGAATGGAAACCAAACTACCAGAGTAATGCATGCATATCTATGATTATAGCTGCACAATTAACAATTGTCAAACAATGGAACCAGCCAAGATATCCATCAAAAGATGAATGATTTACAAAACTATGGGATATGTACACAAAGGAATTTTATCAGATAAAGAAGAACAAAATTATATCATTTGCAGGGAAATGGATGGAAATGGAGAACATTATGCTAACTGAGATTAGTCAGTCACAAAAAGTGAAAAGTCAGATGTTCTCCCTAATATGCGGAAGCTAGGGAGAAAATGGGACATAGGAGGGACTCCAGACAAAGGAGGAGAAACCTTAGATGAGTGAAGAAGGCGACCTAACTGAGGGAGATGGGAAGGGAGAAGAGGGAAACACCTCAATGGTCATGATGTACATACACAAACTTACCAAAGTCAATCACCCACCAGGCTGGCTGAGCACAGGAAAGAGGGGAGGGGGAGGGAATAGGGAAAGAACTGGGGGAGGGCTCTGTAAGTGCTGTGTGCATGTTTGCCTCTACCACCCTGAACCTCATCAAGATGTATGATTACAATGCACCAATAAAAAAAAGAACTCTTAAATGTTTATTCCTTGAATCCTGGATATAATATTTTGTGGATGGATGGGTGAATATAATATTTCATCTAAGAATGTGGTAGGCATCTCTCCTTCTTCCAGCATTAAATGTTTCTGTAAAAAGTCTGATGCAAGCTTGAATTTTAAGTAACTTGCCTTTTTGGCTTAATATCTAAATAATTCTTTTTTTAATCTATGATAACAAAAAGGCCATTTTCAATGTTAATAATTCAGTATCAAGCTTTCTTCTTAGATGTGAGCACTTTCTTATTAAAGAAAATTTCCATTATTATATCTCTGAATACTTTCCCTCACCATCTGTTGTCTACTTTGGAAATACCAATTGTTTTGTCAATCATCCATGCCTATCAGCCTCTTCCTAATTACTTTCATCTCCATCTTGCTTTTATTCACTCTTATATTATGACTTTCTCCTATCATATTAGAGTTTTAATGATGTCTCTTCTGTTCCTTATTTTTAATATATTTATTGGCTTTAAGATGCTGTTTTACATCTGAATTAGTTTCTTTGACCTTGCATTTACCATTTTTGCATCTGTTGTTTTATAGTCTTGTCTTTAAACTTTCATTTTATTTGTAAAAAAGTTCTTCCATGAAACTGTTATGAAAAAATTCTTCCACAGCAAAAAGCATTCAGAGAAAAAGAGTTTTTGTTACTGAAATAATGATTTCTTACAGATAGTTTCCTCATGTGTCCTCACATGAACATTTCTCTCTTGTTTCCCTGTACATTTATCTTCCTCTGTAGTATGTTTGCAGAGTTTTATGCCATTTCTTTTAATCTTCTACATGCTTAAGATAGGCGCCATTGTACAGATATTCTGTGCTCTAATAATAGGGTGGTTTTGATCGTTTTTATTTCTTTAACCAGTCTTTCATAAAGGTAATGACAAGACATTTAATCCTGCTAATGTCTACAGCAAAAATAAAATAATAACTGACACTTTTAAATACTACTATATACCAAACACTATGAAAAACACTTTAAGTTAATTTACTCTAATTTATTTATGGTAGGCACCAAGATGTAGTGGCTAGGAGAACAGGCTCTGAGACAAACTATATAGATTTTACCCTGTATATGTTGGGCCAATAAATTATTTAATCTCTGTAAACTTAATTTTTACAGTCTCTAAAATGAAAGTAATAAAATAAACACCTAACCTGAGCTGGGCATGGTAGTGCACACCTGTAATTCCAATACTTGGGAGGCAGAGACAGGAGGATGGCAGGTTCAAAACCAGCCTCAGCCACTTAGCAAGACTTTCAGCAAACTGGAGAGACTCTGTTTCAAAATAAAAAATAAAAATGGCTGGAGGTGTAGCTCAGAAGTAGAATGCTCCTGAGTTCAGTCCCCACTACCACTAAAAAAATACATGTGAGGCACTTAGTGTTTGTCGAATGAATGAATATTATTCAGATAAAACTTTAAAATATCACAATATAGCTGGGCGTGGTGGCGCACGCTTGTAATCCCAGTACTTGGGAGGCTGAGACCGGAGGATCTGGGTTCACAGCCAGCCTCGGCTACTTAGTAAGGCCTCTGCAACTTAGTGAGACCTGTTTCAAAATAAAGGATAAAAAATAGGGCTGGGGGTGTAGCTCGGAGGTAGAATGCCCCTGGGTTCAACCCCTGGTACCGCAAAAAAAAAAAAAAAATCACAATATATTTTTTTCAGTTTCAGTTGAATAATTTGATTCTAAATTCAGCTAAATTTATGAATCAGTGTCTTTATCGTTTTTTGATATAAGTGCAGCTGTCTCATGCAAAGATTTAAGTTTTAAATAGCAATTGTTTACCTTGATGCCAATGAGAAATGAAAGATGATGCTTGCCATCTAGTGGAAACCTCTTAAATTCCAGTGTCTCTTCTGATTCTGGCAAACTCCTGAATTAAAGTTAACTTCCTTTTTAAATATCTTTGAGAGAAGCTTCCTTCACGTACCTTTTCGTATACATTTATAGGAGGGAAATGTTCTGTGGTAGAGTGAAATTAATAATAATAATAATAATATAAAAATTTGAATTATCCTCTGCAAACAGAATCTGCTTTACACAACAACATATATAGCATAGCATCTTCAAGTTGGGGTTGAAAGAAAATTACAGAAAAAAATAACAATCTGAAAGACACATACTTGTTTAAAGTGCTGTCAGAATTTCTTCCACAGTGCCCAAGTAGATGACCCAAGAATACAAGTAGGCTCATGTTCCCAGGTTTCTTTCTGATTTTAAGGCCCAGTTTCTTTGTTTCTATAAGTAACCTCCTTTCTTTTTGTATTTTTTATAGATAAAAGTCTGATCAGAAAGTTCCAGTCTATTTTTTCTTTCCTGAAACCATTTTTTTAATCATCAAAAAACCTCCTGTCAGGTATGGTGGTACACACCTGTAATCCCAGTACTTGGGAGGCTGAAACAAGAGGATTACAGGTTCAAGGCCAGCCTCAGCAACTTAGTGAGACCCTGAGCAATTTAGCAGAGACCCTGTTTCAAAATATAAAATAAACCAGGTGTGGTGGTGCACTCCTGTAATCCCACTACTTGGGAGGTTGAGACAGAAGGATCATAGGTTCAAAGCCAGCCTTAGTGAGATACTATTTCCAAATAAAAAATAAAATAGAGCTGGAGGTGTAGCTTGGGGGTATAAAGCCCTGGATTCAATCCCCAATACAAACAAAATCCTAAAATTTTTTCTTTTTTCTTAATAGTTTGTCATATTTAATAAGCTTTGCTTGGTTTGGGTTTAATATTATTCCTTTAGTCACCATAAAGATTAAAAACTCTGAAGTAGCCAAGTCTTAGGAAATTACCTCATATCTCGAGAAACAAATTATACTGGTAGAGACATGAGCTGTGGCAATGATGTACAATTCTGGGTCAAAATGGTAACTAATCTCCATGTTGAATAAGGTTCCTGCTGTAAAAAGGAAGAAACTTGACAAAGGTATGGGTGATAATTCTTAAAAGAGGCAAGTAAGTAGATTTCATAAAAATTATTTGAAAGGTTAATAGTTTTAAAATAAAATGAGGCAGGAGCTATGGTTAGGAGGGAAAAAATGTACCCGTGAGACCTGGGAGAACTGCATTTCTGCAAAGGACAGAGCAGACAATGTTTCCCAGGACCTTCTGTCTTTCAAAGCAACCTTTGAATGAAGCTATTTTTTACTCCATCTATATAGAGAGCTGATCTATAACTAAGCTTGAGGTTTTTTTCTTTATCTTTCAGGTGGAATCTCCCACAAAATCACAGGCATTTGATGAGGGAAGGGGCGTTGATAAAACAGGTATAAGGGCCATGGGGGATAGTCTATGATACCTACTCATGAAGTTTGTTTTGGCCATCTGGTCACGCTTGGACTTGCTCCCAAATGTAGTGCTTCCATCTTGCAGTGTACCATTGTTGGGCCTGTCTAACCTTATCATTTGGTGAGTCTGACAGGACTCAGCTCATGATGGAAGCTTCTATACACAGTTACTTTGTGCCTCATGGCCAGGCATCCTGTCTCCACCAGGCCCCAGGAGCACATCAAACATCATATAATTCTCTACTGAAAACAGCACCTCCTTACTCCAGAACTTAACAGGATAACATTATGATTTTCCCACCAGGACTTGCCACAAATTCCACATAGCGTCTTATCTCGCAACTAGCATCATAGACTTTACAACTGCATGAACCAAGTGGCAGAGCTGCTTGCACCACAGCCTAGACTTGTTGCTGAGCTCTTTCCTACTCTGGACCCCACTTAAAGTTGGCATCCTTTTATGTCACCCAAGTCTATGGGATGAAGAATTATCCCTATGTATAGTGCTATGCTGCCTGCCAAACTAAAAGCCCCACTAGGTGCTGTGCTTCTTTTTAATGTAGGAAGTACAAGATGCAATAATTTGTCTTTTATTTTGGAGGAGATATTCAGGTACATTCCTGATCAAAGGACCCTTAAAATATTTATAGATGTGACAAGCACTTAAATCTTTATAGGATTTGTCTTCCATACTCTGGAGGACTCTTCTTACCAATGCCTGCACTGTGCTGGCTATCTCTTACAAATCCAACTCAATCAGCATAACATCAAAGTAATTAGCCAGTGTAATTTGCCAAATGTCAGGATGGTGCAAATCTCTTAAGACAGTATTATGACAGAAACCAAGAGAACTAAAACAGCCCTGGGATATACTTTTAAGTGATTGCCATTGTCCATTCCATATGGATATGAACTGTGTCCTAGTTTCTTATATAATTAGACTAGAATAGAATGCATCTTCTGACTCAGTGGCCCCGTACCACATACCTGAAGCCAAATTACTCTATACTAGAGATAGTTCTCATCAGGCGCAGTGAGTCCTATTAGGAATAGTATTTTGTTGAGCTTATGATAGTCTACAGCCCTTCTCCAAAATTCACTGAATTCTGAAGGGACCAGATAAAGTAAATGGAGATATGATCTGGACTACCACTCCCATATCAAACCAGGAGTTGGCACATTTGTTCTGTAAAAGACAAAATAGTAAATATTATTGGCTTTGTATGTCATGCAGTCTCTGTGACGACTACTCAACCCTGCACAGAAGCAGCCACAGACAGTACACAAATAAATGGGCATGTCTGTGTTCTAAATTCTTTTTATTTACAAAAACAGGTATTAAGATGACAATTGGATTAAGCCATTAGATGGCAACAGCTATTCAATTCTTCTGTCTGTATATACCCACTCTATCCTCCATACATCTCAAATGTCTAATACTTTTCACGCACTAGTGCATTTCCCTCTATCAGTTTACCCTCCCAGTTCACTGAGGGTAAAAGGTTACCAATGAACTGCCACCTTTGTCAGAAGCTGCCTGGGCTCCTTGTCTGCTAGATAGTGAATGATTCAGCATGCTCACTCCTCTCTCTCTCTCTCTCTCTCTCTCTCTCTCTCTCCCCTGTCTTTGTCTTTCTCTTTTTCCCCCCAGTAGTGGGGATCAAACCCAGGACCTCTCACATGCTAGACAAGTGCTCAACCACTGAGCCTTTTTATTTTATTTTATTTTATTATTTTATTTTATTTTATTTTATTTTATTTTATTTTATTTTATTTTATTTTATTTTGAGATAGTTTTGCTAAGTTGCCCAGGTTGGCCTCAAACCATCTTCCTGAGTAGCTGGGATTACAGACATGAGCCACCATGCCCAGCTGATTCAGCTCCAAATGCCACCTTATCGACTCCTTTTTCAGCCTATTCCAGTACTGGCTGCCAGCAGTTTAGATTCTCTAGAAACCAATGGTAATAGTGAATTTGAGATGCAAGACATTTATTAGGGATCAAACCTATGGGGAAAAAAAGGGGAGAAAAGCAAGATAGGACAAAGAAAAAATTGGACTGTGATATAGGCCCAAAAAAAAAACTCAGCCTATGTAACGGAAAACTCTGGAATAAGCATTATCCATTAAAATGTCCTGAACTAGGCCCAAACGGACAGGCCTTTATACCTTTGCTTCACTCAGTTGCTTTCCCAGAAAGGGCAACATGTCAAGTAGAGTGATTCTCTGCAGCTAGAATGAGTCCTTACTGTCCTAATTCCTGGAACCTATAACTATTACCCTACATAGAAAAAATAGACTTTACAGATATGATTAAGGATTCTGAAAGGGGAGGATAACTTAGATTATTAAATCAGAGAAGGCAACATAGTGATGGAAGCAAAGATTAGAGTGATATGCTTTGAAGATGGAGGGAGAGGCCACAGCCACAAGCAGCCGCTAAAAGTTGAAAATGTCAAGGAAAAAGAATCTTCCCTCAGAGGCTCCAGAAGGAACCACCCCTGCTGATCTCTTACTCAGAGTCCAGTGGGGCCTTCTGGCACTGCCAGAGTGTAGCCTGAGCCACGCACCATCAATTGCACACTGCCTTTCCCCAAAGTCTACTGGATCCACCAAAGAGGGAAGCAGGGTTACAGCTCCCATGCAGGGAAGGGGTCCCACAAGGGTAGCCAATATTGGTGCTGAGCACAGGGCTTTATATATGTTTGAAGCACCTTTGTATAGACATTAACCAATGAAGAAAGTCCCCATTTTTCATCTTGTTTTTCTTGACTCAGTTAATTTGCCATCTATGGCCTTTAATTCCCTGAAGTCATGAGACTGTTCTGCATGTTTGTTCCCTGGTCTATATGTAGCAACAGTCCATGGGTCTATGGTTGATGCACATAAATTTTTGGTTCCTGACATCTTGGCTCCACTCCTCCACATTTAATTGTTTATGTTCAGGTCCAGTGAACAACACGGAACCACCTGCCTTCTTAGGGGGTTCTGGATTTTGTTTTTCTTAACCTTTATCTCCTGGGAGTTCCATTCACTTCCTGCCTACCCAGTACTTAACGCCTCAGTAACACATAAACACACACACACACACACACACACACACACACACACACACAAGGTTGACAGTGTTCTGGTCCCATACTTTAATCTCTGAATTCTGTAAAACTTCTCTGGTTCATGAAGCAACTTATTTTATAGTGTTAACAACTTCAGTCCTTCCAACAAATCTCCTTTTCTCTGTAAACTAATTTGAGTTGGATTTGTGTTTCAGTCAGCATTCTCACCACTTCTTAGTACCTGACAACCACAGCTTGGAATGAGATTTATTTGCTGTATGTTTGGAGATTTTATGGAATGCATATATTCCATTTTATGCCAGCTGCCAAGTAGAAGCTGGAGTAATAGGTTCTTATGGCATGGTGGTGTAGAGCAGAGAGAGCAAAACAGTAAGAGAGATGGGTAGAGACAGCTGGGTAGGGCCAGGACACACACACACACACACACACACACACACACACACACACACACGCTGTACCCAGACACACCCCTAGGGATCCACCTCCCAGCATGACTGACTCCAGACCTGAGGGGACATTCTGCATCCAAACTATGACAATTTGCCACCAGAGGAGCTCTTTGCTAAATCAAATGCTCTTTAAGACTTTTTAAATGCATCAAATAACTATTCAAATACGTGGAATTATTTTATAACAAAGGAAATAGCCCATATATAATTACTGTTCTTTAACTTGTTTTGCTTCTTAGCTTTTTTTTTTTTTTTGGTACTTGGGATTAAACCCAGGGGCATTTTACCTCTGAGCTACACTCCCACCCCTTTTTTATTTTTAATTTTGATACAGGGTCTCGCTAAGGTTCTGAGGGTCTTGCTAAGTTTCTGAGGCTAACCTCAAACCTGTGATATTCTTGTCTCAGCCTCCCAAGTACCAGGATTACAGGCATGTCCACCATGCCTAGTTTTGCTTCTTAATTTAAAAATAATCATGGACTTCTTTCTATGGCAAAACCTCTGCATCTCTGATCAGTTGCAATGGCTACATAAGCATTCATTTGAATAAGGTACTATTTTTATTTAACCAGTTGCCTGTTGATAAACATTTAGATAATTTTTCATTTCTTTAGTAAAAACAATACTGAAGTTATCCTTGTACATAATTATTGTATATTTGTGCAATTATTTATTTAGAATAAACTTCTAAAAGTGGAATTGTTGGATCAAATGGTATGCCCATTTAAAATTTCTAATAGTTATTATCAAAGTACCTTCTAGGGAAGTTGCAAACATTTATATTTGCAGCAACTGCATAGAGTCTTCCACTTTATACTCTGCAACTTTGCTGGGCATTATCACAGCTTAATCTCTGCCAATATGGTAGTCAAATATGCTATCTCATTGATGTTTTTGTTTTCACTAATTTAATTGTCAGAAAGATTGAGCATAACTTCACTTTGATTAACATTTACATTTATATTCTTTTCTTTTCTCCTTTTGTTTCTCCTCTTCATCTTCTTCCTCCCTTTTTTTTTTTTTTTTTTTTTTTTGCGGTACCGGGGATTGAACCCAGGGGCGTTCTACCTCCGCGCTACACCCCCGGCCCTATTTTTTTATACTTTATTTTGAAACCGGGTCTCACGAAGTTGCGGAGGGCTTCACTAGGTAGAGAGAGAGAGAGAGACAGGGAGAGAGACAGAGAGAGAGAGAGAGAGAGAGAGAGCTGAGGCTGGCCGCGAACCCATATCCTCCGGTCTCCGCCTCCCAAAGTACTGGGATTACAAGCGTGTGCCACCATGCCCAGCCTTCTTCCTCCTTTTTGGGGAATGGCATCCTATAGCAAACATAATATTCTAGGATAATATATCAAGTCAGAACAAAGCTGGGATGTTAATTATTTCATTTATTCTGATATTTCTGGTAATGCTGCCAAATATTATAAATTCTTTGAATGGCCTCACCATTGAAACTTTTTCAACAGCAACCTAAACTGGCTTGAGCAGAAAAGGAAAAATTAGTTCACATGACTAAGAAGCCAAAGGTTATTATTAGGTTTGGATGCAGCTTGATCCAGGACCTGGTTTTGCTCTCCCCATATCTTTGGTTCTGCTTATTCTGTGTTGATTCTCTTCTCAGGGAAAATCTCTTCACTTCTAGTGCATCTAGATGACCACAGAAACTGCTTACATATTCTCTGGTTCAAGTCCATACGGAACTCCTATTTTTCTGGTAACAAATCCCCTAAGATTCCTTGTGAGTGGACTCACCTAGCTCATTCATTCACCTATCTTCAACCAAATACTGTGATCAGGTGGTATGACATGCAGATTGATTAATGGGTCATCTATTCCATGTCCAGGACCAGAGATGAAGCCATCTAGAAATACCTAGGACTGATAATGACAGAGGACTAGATTCTAGAAACAAAATCAGATATTGTTGCCAGAAAGAGCATGAAGAGATATTAGAGAGCAATCAGCAAATGCTGGCTATAGTCAGTCACATTTACTATTGACCAAATGAAATGTCAATCAAAACCCTGCCATCTTTTTTGCAAAGAAAATGAAAGTCATGGCCTCCAAGTCTCTTCCTGGAAAGATGAGAAAATCATCTACCTTCTTTTCAGGTTACTATTATTAAGGGTAGAGAACACAGATACGTTGATCTAGAGCTCTAATTAGGAATTTAAGAAACCTAAATAAATGTTGATTGGAAGCAATGTTGTTAACATTTCAATTCTCCCAAATTTTATCTATAGATTGAATAGAATCAAGATAATAAATATATCCATCATCCTCCCCGCCAAATTTTCTCATGCTTCTTTGTAAACTTTCTCTTTTCCTCTTTCCTTCCTTCTCCTATATTAACCTGCTTGGATGACATAACAAATTATCATAGACTAGGTGGCTTGAACTACAGAAATTTATTTTCTCACAGTTCCAGAAGCTAGATGTCCCAGATCAAGGTACTAGCCAATTCAGTTCCTGGTAAGGGCTTTTTTGCATGGCTTATAGAGGTCTGCTGTTTTGCTATACCCTTGCATGGCCCTTCCTCTGCAGGGCCCCAATAGGGCAGGTCAGAGAGAAAAAGAGGGAAGGAAGGTGGAAGGGAGTGGAGAGAGAAAGAGAAGGAGAAGGAGAGAGAGAGAGAGAGAGAGAGAGATAGAGAGAGAGAGAGAGAGAGAGAAGATTTTCCTCTTCTTATAAGACTACCAATCTTATTAGTACCCTATCCTTGTTGTAGCTTTTAATTTCATTGCCTTCTAAAAGGCCCAGTATCCAAATAGTCACATGGGGGCTCAGGGCTTTAACATACACATTTGAGAGGAGCAAAACTCAGTCAGTTTGTAACATTCTTCCCGCCGGGCGTGGTGGCACATGCTTGTAATCCCAGTACTTGGGAGGCTGAGACTGGAAAACCCAGGTTCGTGGCCAGCCTCAGCTACTTAGTGAGGCCCTCCGCAACTTAGTGAGACCCTGTTTCAAAATAAAGAATAAAAAATAGGGCTGGGGGTGTATCCTGGAGGTAGAATGCCCCTAGGTTCAATCCCCGGTACCGGAAAAAGAAAACATTCTTCCCTGACCCCTCCTCCCAAATTTTTTCATACTTTTATAAGCAAGATACATTATTAATTCCATCCTAAAAGCCTCAAAAGTGGTGTGTGTGTGTGTGTGTGTGTGTGTGTGTGTGTGTGTGTATGTGTCAGGGCCAGCCCGAGAGAGATGCGAAGCTGACGGGGGGCAGACGCCGAACGGTCGGAAAAGAAGCATACCTTGGACCGGGAGTGAAGTCTAGCAAGATCTCGTTTATTAGAAAGCCACATCTCTCTTTTATAGTAGAGGCAATACAGGAAGTTCGCAATTAGTAGGGTGTGGCACCACGCCCTCCTGTGATCTATCATAGGTAGATGCGCCCGTCGTCTGTGAGCACAGAAGGAGGTAACTACCTATCACAGCCCTCCTGAGGCTAGGTGGGACTACCTAAGGGACCTCCCCCTGAGGAATTCGCCAGCGCCATCTTTGCCATTAATATGCTGAATTACTGCCACGTGGGAGAGGCCCGGTACTTCTGCCAGTCCACCAGGCCCTTTCATGGCACTGGGTAGAGGGGCCAGCATGTGTGTGTGTGTGTGTGTGTGTGTGTGTGTGTGTGTGTGTTACTGAGGATTGAATCCAGAGGCATTCTACCTCTGAGCTATACCCCCAGCCCTATTTTATTCTTTTATTATGAAACAGGGTCTCACTAAGTTGCGGAGGGCCTCACGAGGTTGCTGAGGCTGGCCAAGAACCTGTGATCTTCCTGTCTCAGCCTCCCAAGTACTGAGATTATAGACGTGCGCCACCACACCCAGCTAACCTCAAAAGTTTCAACTCATCCCAGCATCAAGTTAAAATTGTAAGACCCAAAATCTCATCTAAATACCATCTAAAGCAGGGCATGGTGGTGCACACTTGTAATCCCAGTACTTGGGAGGCTGAGACCAGAGGATCCGGGTTTGCAGCCAGCCTCAACTACTTAGTGAGGCCCTCCACAACTTAGTGAGACCCTGTTTCAAAATAAAGAATAAGAAAAGGTCTGGGGGTGTAGCTCAGAGGTAGAATGCCCCTGGGTTCAATCCCCAGTGCGAAAGAAAGAAAGAGAGAGAGAGAGAGAGAGAGAGAGAGAAGGAAGGAAGGAAGGAAAGAAAGAAAGAAAGAAAGAAAGAAAGAAAGAAAGAAAGAGAGAAAGAAGGAGAGAGAAAGAGTAAGAGAAACCAAAATGGCGTTGGAGTAAGGACACCGAGAGAATCCTGTCTCTAAGTTGTCTCAGGTGCCCCGAACTGAACAGTCATACACATCCCATACTACTTTCATGGGAGACAGGAACTAAAGACAATAACATTTAAGAATATATACAAGCCCGCTGATTAACACTCAGGCTGAAAAAGGGTAAAAAAAAGGGGGAGGACAACCAACCAGAGATGGGAGAACAATAGCCCTGGTCCCAGACTGGGTCACTAGACCAGCAGGAACCTTCAGAAGATCCGAAAAATCTTATAACCAGCAACCTGAGGCCTTCTTCACAGACATCGGGATCATCAACCATAAAATCCCACAGCCCCAGGACAAAAAGATGGAGAAGGACAACTACATCCACTTCCACATCCATCGCAACCCACTGGTCCTCCACACACTCGGAAGGAGAGGTGAGTGATGCAGCCTCACAGGATAACTTAAAAGAGCCCCCCCCAGGAAAAAAGAGAGAGTGCAGACACAAGCAGTCATTGGCTGCAGCCACTGCAGCCACACACAAAAATCTGTGGAACAGAGCAGGTCTGAAAGCTGCAGACCAACACAGCCTTCTCTGGGGAGCGTGGCATCCTCACCTGTGCCTAGGACAGCCCCAGAGGGACTCGGCGCCGAGCACACATGGGAAGCAAGAAGCGCTAGCATTCCCCGCTTGCACCCAGGACAGCCCGAGAGGGACTCACTCTAAACAGGAGGAGAGTGCCGGCATTACTGCTCTGCACCCAGGTGGAGGGAAAGAGGGATGCAGGCAGCAGAGAGCAGCGGCCTCCCCCCACCCTCACCCCAGCGCCCAGGCCAGCCGGAGAGTCTCAGCCTAAAAAGACAGAATCAGAGGGATGTGGGAAGCAGAGGGCACCAGCGTTCCCCACCTGCACTCAGGCAGAGAGAAAAGAGGGTCGTAGGCAGCAGAGTGTGCTAGCATTCCCCGCCTGCTCCCAGGCCAGCCCGAGAAGGTCTCTTCCTAAACAAGCAGAGTGACAGAGGGACACAGAAAGTGGAGAGTGCTGGCCTTCCCTGCCTGTGCCCAGGCCATCCCAAGAGGGTCTCAGCCTAAACAGGCAGAGACAGAGAATCATGGGAAGCAGAGAGTGCCGGCCTTCCTTGCCTGTGCCCAGGCCAACCAGAGAGGGTCTTGGCCTAAATAGGCAAAGTGACAGAGGGACATGGAAAGCTGAGAGTGCTGGCCTTCCCTGACTTCACCCAGGCCATCCAGAGAGGGTCTCAGCCTAAACAGGCAGAGCCAGAGGGATGTGGGAAGCAGAGGGCACCGGCGTTCCCCACCCGCACTCAGGCGGAGAGAAAAGGGTTGCGGGTAGCACAGAGGGCTGGCCTTCCCACACCTGCACCCAGGCCAGCCTGAGAGGGACTCGGCCTAAACAGGCAGAAAGCACCAGCATTACCCACCTGCAACCAGGAGGAGAGAAAGAGGGTCACAGGCAACAGAGAGTGCTGGCCTTCTCCTACCTGCACCCAGGCCAGCCTGAGAGGGATCGGCCTAATGGGCGGAGAGTGCTGGTGTCTCCCACCTGTTCCCAGGTAGAAAGAAAGAGGGACACAGGCAGCGAAGAGTGTGAGCCTTCCCCCACCTGTGCCCAGGCCAGCCCAAGAGGGTCTCTGCCTAAACAGTCAGAGACAGAGGGACTCAGGAAACAGAGTGCCAGCATTCTCACCTGCGCACAGGCCAAATAGGTGAACCACCAGAAAAGACTGTCAGACACCAAAGACAAACTACCACTGACAGACGGAACCACTCAGCAGCCTGCACATTGAAGTTTAAAAACGCACAGGGTACAAACTGACCTACCCACATCCCTGATTCTACCCCCTATTACAGAGGTGACAGACAGACCCATGGACCTCAACACCTGGAACTCATCAACAACACCATTGCAGCAGACATAAGGACCCTAGAGCAACTGCAACCCAGTACTGACAATCTACTAGCAGAACAACAGTGGTGTGATACGGGACACAGATTTCAAAGAAGGTATTAAAGGGTGATAAACACAGAACAGAGAGCTAAGAATAACCATGCAGTAGAGGCTGGTCATATTTAAGGCACACCTAGTAGTAAATATCTACCTCCAGAACAGGTTACTATACAGGGAGAGTGATTAGACATAGGAAACCTACAGAGTGAGAGAGAGCTACCAAAAGCAACAAATATATAAACTTAAGAAACCTGAAATCATGGGAAGGAGGAACAACAAAGAAACAATGTGCTCCCACAACTCCACAATAACAGAACCCATCAACACATAAATGCAAAGATTGCCAGAAGGACAATTCAGAACTTTAATAGTAGAAATGATACAGGATTTCTGAAAAGAATTCAGGGAGAGCCTGAAACAAATGAAGGATCAAATAAACAAAGAATCTGACACCCAAAACAGGAATCAAATAGAAGCTCTGAAGGAAGCGAAGGATGTAATAATTGAAATGAAGACATCAATAAAGACTATTAACAGTAGACTAGACCACATGGAAAACAGAATCTCACTCTTAGAAGACAACCACTCCAAAAATGAGCGCATAGTATATAATATAGAAAACACAATTCGACAGCATGAATTGGACTTGAAGACATCTCGGCCAATTTGAAAAGAGCAAACCTAAGAATAATAGGCATAGAAAAGGGAATAGAGCAGCTGAAACCAAAGGAATCAATAATCTTTTCAGAGAAATAATATTAGAAAATTTCCCAAACATAGAAAAGGAAGTCGACACTCAGGTATAAGAAACCTATAGAACCTCCAATAGACAAGATCAGAAAAAAGGGTCACCATGTCACATAATAGCCAAATTGACTAACATAGAGGCAACGAGAGTAAAAGAACAAGTAACATTCAGAGACAAACCAATAAGAATCACTTCCGACCTTCCAAACCACATCATGAAAGCCAGGAGGGCCTAGAGTGACATATTTCAAACTCTGAAAGAAAACAACTTCCAACCAAGATTTATCTACCCAACAAAGATGTCTATCAAATTTGATGGGGAAATAAAAACCTTCCACAACAAACAGAAGCTGAAAGAATTTATGTCTGCCAAACCAGCATTAGAGAAAATACTCAAAGAGATTAACTATAAAGAAGAGATAATAAATAAACGCCAGAACCAAAGAAACAATAATTTCCATCAAACAGCCAACAAAGAAAAGAAATTAAAAAAACATTACCTCAAACAGAAGTTAAAACTCAAAATGTTAGGAATTAAGAATCATCTCTCAATAACCACGCTGAATATAAATGGACTCAACTCCCCAATCAAAAGACAAAAGGTGGCAAAATGGATCAAAAATATTAATCTATCTATATGCTGCTTACAAGAAACACACATTACAGGTAAAGACACTCACAAACTAAAGGCAAAAGGCTGGAGCAAGGTAATCCACACTAGTGGAACATAAAGACAAGCAGGAGTAGCAACTATGATATCAGACAAACTAGACTTCAAGCCTAAATTTATCAGAAGAGACAAAAAGGTCACTTTTTAACTGGTAAAAGGAACAATCCAGCAAGAGGATATAACAATAGTCAACATTTATGCCCCAAATATGGGTGTGACCAATTTCATAAAACAAATTCTTCATGACATTAAGTCACACATAGATCTTAATACAATAATATTGGGAGACTTCAACACTCCTCTCACACCACTCGATTAATCTTCAAGACTAAAGTTCAGTAGGGATGCCTCAGATCTAATGAACACCATAGGCCAAATAGACCTACTAGACACATACAGAATATTCCACCCAACTACAGCTGAATTCACATTTTTTTTCAGCTGCTCATAGAACCTTCTCTAAAATAGACCACATCCTAGGCCACAATGCAAGTACTAGTAAATTCAAGAAATGTGACATAATCCCCTGCATATTTTCAGACCATAATGGAATGAAACTAGAAATCAACTGTAAGAAGACACAGAGAAATCTCATAACATGTGGAGACTGAACACCACACTGCTGAATGAAGAATGAGTCATAGAGGAAATAAGGGAAGAAATTAAGAAATTCCTAGAAACAAGTGAAAATAGGGAAACAATGTATCAAAATCTCTGGGAAACTTTGAAAGCATTATTAAGAGGAAAATTCATAGCACTGAGTGCTCACATAAGTAGAACAGAAAAGCACCAAATAAACAACCTAATGACACACCTCAAAGCCCTTGAAAAGCAGGAACAGTCTAATCCCAAAGCCAGTAGAAGACAGGAAATCATTAAAATTAGAGCAGAAATCAATGAAATAGAGAATAAAAAAATACAAAAAAATCAACAAAACCAAAAGCTGGTTTCTCAAAAAAAAAAAAATAAACAAGATAGATAAACCATTAGTCAACCTAACCAAAATAAAGAGAGAATCAACCCAAATTGCTAAAATAAGAGATGAAAAAGGAGATATTACCACCGACAGTGCGGAAATCCAGAGGATTATCACAAACTATTTTGAAAAGATATACTCAAACAAAATGGAAAACCTAGAAGAAACTGACAAATTTCTAGATACATACAACTTTCCCAAATTGAATCAAGAAGATATAGAACATTTAAAACAATCAATAACAATCTAAGAAATTGAAGCAGCAATAAAGAGCTTACCATCAAAGAAAAGCCCAGGACCAGATGGTTTCGCAGGTGAATTTTATAAAAACTTTATAGAAGAGCTAACCCCAATATTCCTCAATTTATTCCATGAAATAGAAAGAAATGGGACTCTCCCAAATACATTCTACGAAGTCAATATCACATTAATACCAAAACCAAATAAAGATAGCTCAAGGAAAGAAAACTACAGGCCCATATCACTGATGAACTTAGATGCAAAACTTCTAAACAAAATACTAGCATCACACATTCAAAACCACATCAAGAAAATTATACACCATGATCAAGTCGGGTTTATCCCAGGGATGCAAGGATGCTTCAACATATGTAAAACAATTCATGTAATCCACCACATAAACAGAACTAAAGACAAAAATCACATGATCATTTCAATAGATGCTGAAAAAGTATTTGACAAAATCCAGCAGCCATTCATGCTAAAAACACTGCAGAGAATCAGAATATAAGGGACATATCTCAACATCATAAAGGCAATATACAATAGGCCCACAGCCAACATCATATTGAATAGGGGAAAACTTTGAGAGTTCCCCTTAAAAACAGGAACAAGACAAGGTTGTCCGCTGTCACCACTCCTTTTCAATATAGTACTTGAAACTCTAGCCAGAGCAATAAGGCAAGAGAAAGAAATAAAAGGGGTACAAATAGGAAAAGAGGAACTGAAACTATCTCTATTTGCAGATGACATGATATTATACTTAGAAGATCCAACAAACTCAACTAAAAGGCTCATAGAACTGATCAACAAATTCAGCAAAGTGTCTGGTTACAAAATTCAATCTTAAAAAATCAGAAGCTTTTCTTCATGCTAACCATAAATCCACAGAAAAAGAAATCCAGAAGACATTTACACTCATGATATCCCCCAAAACAATAAAATTCTTGGGAATAAACCTAACCAAGTAGGTAAAAGACCTCTACAAGGAAAACTATAAAACATTGAAAAAAGAAATTGAAGAAGATCTTAGAAGATGGAAAGATCTCCCATGCTCTTGGGTAGACAGAATAAATATCATCAAAATGGCTATTCTTCCAAAAGTGATATACAGATTCAATGCAATACCCATTAAATTACCAAAGTCATTCTTCACTGACATAGAAAAATCTGTCCTTAAATTCATTTGGAACAACAAAAACCCCAAAATAGCAAAAGTAGTTCTCAGCAACAAGAACCATGCAGGAGGCATCACAATATCTGACTTCAAACTATTCTACAAAGCCATAGTAATAAAAACAGCATGGTATTGGCACAAAAGCAGACACATAGACCAATGGAGCAGAATAGAAGACTCAGAAACAAATCCACACACCTACAGCCAATTGATTTTTGACAAAGGGGTTAAAAACATCCACTGGAAAAATCATAGCTTCTTAAACAAATGGTGCTGGCAAAACTGGCTAACCATATGCAGAAATATAGAAATAAACCCTACTTTCTCACCTTGTACAACAGTCAATTCAAGATAGATCAAAGACCTAGAAATCAGAGACTTTGCAGCTACTTGAAGAGGGCATAGGTGCAACACTTCAACACCTAGGCACAGGTAAAGACCTCCTCAACAAGACCCCAAAGGCACAGGAAATTAAAATGAGGATCAATACGTGGGATTGCATTAAACTGAAAAGCTTTTGTGCAGCAAAGGAAACAATCAAGAACCTCAACAGAGAGCCGACAGAATGGGAGAAGATTTTTGCCAGCTACTCCTCTGACAGAGGACTAATATCTAGAATATAAAGAGAATTTAAAAAATCACCACTAAAAAAACAAATAATCGAATCAAAAAATGGGCAAGTGGCCAGGCGTGGTGGCACACACTTGTAATCCCAGTACTTTGGGAGGCGGAGACCGGAGGATCCGGGTTCGCGGCCAGCCTCAGCTCTCTCTCTCTCTCTCTCTCTCTCTCTCTCTCCTTAGGGAGGCCCTCCACAACTTCGTGAAACCCGGTTTCAAAATAAAGTATAAAAAATAGGGCCGGGGGCATAGCGC
>PVJS01012118.1:0-44455 GCA_004027185.1 Glis glis | reverse complement strand
GCTACACCCCCGGCCCTATTTTTTATACTTTATTTTGAAACCGGGTCTCATGAAGTTGCAGAGGGCCTCACTAAGTAGAAAGAGAGAGAGAGACAGAGAGAGACAGAGAGAGAGCTGAGGCTGGCCGCGAACCCAGATCCTCCGGTCTCCACCTCCCAAAGTACTGGGATTACAAGCGTGCGCCACCACGCCCGGCTTGATGTCACCTTCTTAAAAGTACTTTAAAAACTTCTATGAGTTATAATATATAACCTTGTATGATACATATCTTCATGTAAATATCTTTTGTACATATATTCTTTGTTATAAATAATTCATATAAATATATATTTTATCGAATAGTTGACTGAGAAATTAATCTAATGATTATGTGGAGGCTACATTATTTATTGACATTACTGCTTTTTGTGTTCAGAAACACAAGTATATGTTAAATATAAAAATAAGCAATTTAACCATTAATTTTTAGCAAAGATAAAAATTTTTTAAAAGATGTATATATTATATCTTGAAATCAAGTGTCTGGTTGAAATATAAAAACCTCTCACTATCTAAAAACTTTGAATGAAAAATACTTTTATCAAACCAATTATGTTTCATACTTTTTCATTTAAATGTAAGATTTCTTAGGGTATATAATATTGTTTTACCATGAAGAGTTCAATTGATACATTTTTTCAGGCCCCAGTTCATTTATAGTATATGGTAGGTGCATAATATTAAATATTTCCTTTCATAGTTTAAAACAGTAGGTTTTTATAAAATACTCAAGATAAATGTTGAATGAATATAACTAGAAAATGATTTTCAATCACAAAATTGCTAATTTCCTCAAATGTCTGTACCATAAAACTTTTTTTTTTCTACAAGTTTTTGACTGTTTGGCAGGTGGATGGATATAAGTTAAGCATTTGCAATAAAATGCTCCCTTTCTCTTCCATGCCTATAGAGACTTTAAGTTTCCTTTTAGCTGTTTCACCTCCTAATAATCTCCACATCGTTTCTCTCAATTATTGATCATGCTTCATTTTTGTATTTGACTGTTTTTTGTGAGAAGCTTTTTACTATAAAGCTCTTCTGAGATGGATACATATCACATGTAAATATCGTCTGCAACACTAATACAGCTTTTTAATTTACAATAATTTTAAGTGTAAATAGTAATTCAATAAAGATTTTTGGATTTTTCCAAATGAAACATTACTTTAAAGAAATTTACCAAAGGGCACATTTGATAACTCTATAACTTGTCCATTATCATTTATTCACTCTATCCTTATGTTGCTCAAATTTAAAGTATATTTTACTCTTTAAGTAGAACTTTTGTTTTTGGGGAAAATCCACTATTCAAATCCCATTTCATAGTAATTAAATATTTATTGCTGCATATTGACTACACAGAATAGTGGGTTTCATTATGGGACATTTGTTACAGTGTAATATAAATTTGATCAATTTCACTCCCCAATACCTATCCCAACCTTCCTTCCTCCTATTGATCCTCTTCCCCTACCCTAAGTACATCCCTTCTACTTTAATAGTATTCATTTTTCCCCCATTTTCCCGTCAAGCTTCCACATAGGAGAGAAAACATAACCTCTGACTTTTTGAGTCTAATTTGTTTCACTCAAAATTATGGAACCCAGTTCCACTGTTCCATCCGTTTTCCTGCAAATACATGAATGTGTATGTGTGTATCACATTTTCTTTTTTTTTTTTTGCGGTACTGGGGATGGAACCCAGGGGCGTTCTACCTCCGAGCTACACCCCCAGCCCTATTTTTTTATTCTTTATTTTGAAACAGGGTCTCACTAAGTAGCTGAGGCTGGCCGTGAACCCGGATCCTCCTGTCTCAGCCTCCCAAGTACTGGGATTACAAGTGTGAGCCACCACACCCGGCTTTATCACATTTTCTTTATCCATTCATCTGTTTTCACAAATTGATAGGATGATTCCATAAATTGGCTATTGTGAATTAATTGTGCTGAGATAAACATGGGTATCCACACATCTCTAAAGTATACTGACTTTATTTCTTTTGGATAAACACCAAGGAGTGCTATAGATAGGTCTGTTGTAGTTCTAGTCCTAGTACTGGAGGAACCTCCATATGATTTCCATAGTGGTTGTACTAATTCACAATCCCACCAACAGTATATAAGTGTTCCTTTCCCCATCCTCACTGGTTTATTGTTATTTTTTAGTCTTGATGATTGCCATTCTAATTGGAGTGAGATGAAATCTCAGTGTAGTTTTTGATTTGTATTTCACTGATAAAGATGTTAAAAATGTTCTATAAAAGTGGGTCAGTGTACTTGTTCTTTAGGAACATGTCCATTCAATAAATTTACCCATTTATTGATTTTTTTAATGTTTAAATTTTTTGTTGTTCTTTATATATTCTGGATATTAATCCTCTCTTGGAAGAGTAGATGGCAGAGATTTTATCCTATTCTGTTAGCTGTCTCTTCATTCTGTTATTTCCTCTTCTGTGCAGAAGCTTTTTGATTCAATGCCTCCGATTTATTGATATTTTTTCTTATTACCTAAGCTATAGCAATATGATTCAGGAAGTCTTTGCCTGCCCCTATATGTTGAATTTTCCCCCTATTTTTTCTTAACAGAGTTTATGGTCTTATACTTAGGTCTTGATTCATTTGAGTTGCCTTTTGTACAGCATGAGAAAGAGGAATCTAGTTTATTATTCTAATAGAAGTATGCATTTTCCAGCATCCACTTGATAAAGAGGCTATCTTTTCTGCAATGTACATTTTTGGCACTTTTGTCAAAAATCAGATAAATATAACCGTGTGAGTTTGTCTCCTATTTGGTTCCATTGGTCTTTGTGTCTGTTTTTAATGCCAGCACAACATTGATTTTGCTAGCATAGCATTTTAGTATAATTTGAAGTCAGATATTGTGATGCCTCTAGTTTTGCTCTTTTGCTCAAGATTGCTTTGACTTTTTTGAGTCTTTCTTACATAGGGATTTTAGGATTATTTTTCTAGTTCTAAGAAGAATGGAATGGCATTTTGATAGAGATTTTATCAAATATCTAGATCATAGTTGGTAATACATCCATTTCAAAAATACTTATTCTGCCTATCTGTAATCATGGGACATCCTTTCATGTTTAATTGTCATCTTCAATTTCTTTTTTTTTTTAGATTTTATATAACCTCCACTGTGGAAGTCTTTCACATCCTTGGTTAGATTTGATTCTAGGTTGTTGTTTTTGTTTTTTTGAGGCTATTGTGAATGGAATTGTTTTCATAACATCTTTCTCAGCAGATTCATTATAAGGATACAGAAAAACTGTTGATCTGTGTATGTTGATTTTGTATCCTGCTACAGTGCTGAATTTTTTTATCAGTGCTAGAAATCTTTAGGTGTAACTTCTTCAATCTTCAAAGTATAGGCTCCTGTCAACACAAATGTTGATCATTTGATTTCTTCCTTTCTATTTATAGACTTTTTATTTCTTTCTATTGCCTAATTGCTCTGGCTAAAATTTCAAGTACTATTATTAAATAGGAGTGGTGAGAATAGATATTCTTGTCTTGTTTCAGATTTAAAACAAATGCTTTCAGTTTTTCCTCATCCAGTATGATGTTGGCTTTTAGATAATTATATATAGCCTTTATAATATTGAAGTAAGTTCTTTCATTCTGTAGGTTCTCAGGGTTTGTTTTTAACATGAAGTGGTGTTGAATTTTTCATGGCTTGCTTGCTCTCTCTCTCTCTCTCTCTCTCTCTCTCTCTCATTCTTTCTTTCTTTCTTGCATTAATTAAGACTATCATGTGCTTTTGTCTTTGGTTCTATTTATGCAGTATATTCTGTTTATTGATTAGCATATTTAGAAAAATCTTGCATTCCTGGAATAAAACAAACTTGATAATGTTACATGATCTTTTTATTGTGTTATTGGATTCAATGCTACAATTTTATAAGAATATTTGCATCCATGTTAATCAAGAATATTTGCCTATAGTTTTCTTTCTTTGCGGTATCCTTAATCAGTTTTGGAATCAGGTTCACACTGGCTTCGAATCCTGAAATTGTGTCTTTCACTTGATGTAGTTTTTTGAAAAGACTTTTGAGTTTTCATTTGACTTATTATACCTTTCGTTTCCAAGATTTCTGTTTGTCTCTTTTTCTGAACCTCTATTTATATTGAAATACTTTCTTAGTTCCTTCCTTAGATCTTCTTTTAATTTATCCATAATTTAAATAACTTTTTGAATTCTTTGTCTAGCATTTTCTCCACTTTGGTATACAGGGACTCAGTAATTGAGGAGTTATGTATTTTTGAGGCATGTTATTACCTTGTTTTCACATGTTTCCTATATATCTATGCTAATATTTACACATCTTCTGTGATGGCACTTTCTTCTACTGGTGTTTGAGGGTCTTTTGAGTGAGCCACTTTCTCTTTATGATGTTCCCCATGCTTGGGGTTTATATCAGTATCAGAGAATGCAATGTACTCAAAGTGCTATGTGTAGTCCCCAGCACTGCTTTGAGAAAATAGAATAAACACCAATCACAGCAACAGTTTTATAGGAAATCACATATTACTATATAATAAAATAATTGAAAATATTTTCTACACCTGGACTGACCAAAGACAATAAATGAAGAATAATAGTCTAGGAAAGGCTGAAAATATTAGGTATAATGCCAAATACAAGAGGCCCAGTGGTCCACCCCTGCAGTTCCAGCCACTTGAGAGGCTGAGGCAGGGGGACGGCAAGTGCCAGGCCAACCTGGGACTCCAAATGAGACCCCATCTTGAAAGTTAAGATATAAAATAAAATGGGCTAGGGATGTAGCTTAGTGGAAGAGCTCCCCTGGGCTCCATCTCCAGTACTGCAAAAAAAGTAAAATTAATTTAAAGATATATAGAACATAGAAAGATAAGGGAAATAAGATATAGTAAAAACAAAAATAAACACAATGAAAACAAAGACAATAAGAAAAGGATGTTGAGATGTTCAATGAGTTTGAAAGAACAGAAATAAAAAGGAAAGGAGAAAACAGTAAAAAACAGGAAGAGAATGAGAAACTACAGAATATTATACAAAGTAAGATTAGCAGTCTCAGAAAGTGAAAGGTTGTATGTTTTCTCTCATATGTTGAGGCTATAGAGAAAGTGGGAAACAAAATAGACTGCAGATAAATAACGAGAAATTCCACTAAAATAGTAGAAAGGGATTAAAGAAGGGAGGTGGGGGAGGGAAGCATCCTAGATGAAGGAAACAGTTCAAATAATGCTATGCACATAAACAGAATTATCTATACCAATCTCAATAATATGTACCAGGAAGGGGAGGATCCGAAGGAAACGCACCAAGTGCTATGCGTATGCATATTTCTATCACTCTGAACCTCATTATGATGTACGATTTATAATGTACCAATATCTATCAATACCAATTTCAATATTATGAATGGGGAGGCGGGAGGGAGCAGGGCAGAATCCAGATGGAAATGCACGGGGCACTATGTGCACGTATGTCTGTATCACACTAAACCTTAATATGATGTATGGATTTAACTTCCAAAGCACACTTAGGTGTGACTCACCACACTCCAGCATGATGTGCAGTGCACAAGTCTAACTCTCTTAGCACACATAGGTGTGGCACAACACACCCAGGATATCAGGGGCGACGTACAGGTACCAGGCACAAGGTGCAATGGCCAGACATGATAGGCAACATACAGGGGCAAGGCCTGCTGACCAGAAGCACCTTGACAACCACATCGAGTCCCTAGCGACCTGAGGACTATAATTGTCAGCACCTGAGACTGAAAACCATTAGCTTCTTGTGCCAAGGAGCGGAGCCTTCCCACCTTGCCATATGGACCACGAAACACTACCAACACTGACACAGCCAGCTGTGCTGGTAGCCCTGGGGCAAATCCTCACGTTGGGTTCTGGTTGAACACTGACCAGGAGTTGTACTGATGTGTATCTGTCTCTCTCTGCCCTAAAACATAAGTAGTGTAAAGTTTGTGTGGAGTGTTAACAAATAAAGAATAGGTCTTGGTCGTGATTACAACAAATGTTCTTGAAATGACTGAAACCCAGTTTTGGTTGTTTTCCACTATCTAAAACTGCTCAAAACAACAGCATAAACAAAAACAACAACAAAAAAAGAAAGAATAAAAGCAAGTGGAGTTAAAGAGGGACAGAAAAAGAAAAAAATATAAAGATAAAATGGAAGAGTATATAAATGAGAAAGAAGACAAAAGATAGAGGAGGAATCTAATTTGCAAATAAAAATATAACTTTTTACGAAGGTATGCAGGCACAATTAATGAAAGGACTAAAAAGAAACCATTACAGAAAACTGTACAAGTAAAATAAAATACTAATATTCGAGACCCAATTTTCTTCTGACTTAGGTATGTAAGGTAAATAGATTTTCTTCAAAGACTTCTGGACTAGGAATCCATGAGGTGCTGGGTTTGTGTCAAATGTTAAGCATCGCCTCTAAAGGTCTCTGGGTGTGGGATGAGACACTGCACCTCTGGTTGTTCCCACCTCTAGAACTGTATCCACCCTGGACCACTTCCTAACTTAGTGTCAGGAAGAGTGTATGTAAGAGGTTTCTCTGGTAGCACAAATGTGAGGGTCCTAGGCTTTCTGTGGTCTCTAAGCCAAAACTCACCTTGGCCCCTGCAGGGGCTTTGTATGCTTCAGGGAAAAGAGTTCCAGTCCAAAGCAGTTCACAGAGGGGCAAGGCAGATCTCTGGGGTCTCTCCAGAGAACTAATTCTATTCACAGCTCCATCCATCCTTATGACTTAGTACATCACAAAGGCCTCACTTTCAATTACGTTAGGGATTAGGTTTTAACATATGTATCAGGACAAGGGCAGGGCACAAACATTCAATCTATATTTTTCTGCACTTAACCCTCAAAAATCAGGCTCTTTTGCCTGCAAAATGCATCCATTCCATTGCAATAGCACCAAAAATCTTAATTCATCTCAGTATCAACTCAAAAATCCTAAATTCAAAATTTCATCTGAATATCATCTAAATTAAATATGTGTGAGATTCAAGGCATGATTTATACTGAGGCAAATTGCTCTCCAGCTATGAACCTGTAAACCTCAACAAGTTTTAAACATCTATATTATATTGACGAGACAAGTACAGGATAGACATTTCAATTCCACATGAGAGAAATAGAAAAATAGAAATGAGGGGCATGTCTTAGCAAGTCCAAAACTTAATGCGGCAAATTCCATTATACCTCATATCTCAAGAATAATACTCTCATTTCTCTGCCTTTCAGACCAAATGGAAGACCTTCTGGACCCAGTAATACTGCTGGTACTTTACTTGAAGATTTTCCAGACAGACGTCTGACCACTCAAGCTCCAGGATGCCCTGCCTCCATGCCTTTTGGTGACCCAATTCCTGAGGGTGCTAAGTGTCGGGTCCCTACTCCTGCAACATTTCTCTGCCTACATCAAACAGCTTTCTAGGGCAGGGGGCTCTATAGCTCAAACAGGAGGCCTATGACATTGTTGTTTTGATACTGGGAATTGAACCCAGATGCACCCCCAGCTATTTTTAATTTTGTTTGGAAACAGGGTCTCACTAGGTTGCTGAGAATCTCAGTATGTTGCTAAGGCTATCTTCAAACTTGTGAACCTTCCATCTTAGACTCCCAAGTACTAGGATTACAATTGTGTGCCACCACATCTGCCCCAATGTCATTTTAAATCCAGTTGAAGGCAGCCATGCCCCATAGCCTGTGTACTCGGCATGTTAATGAATGATGCTTCAGGAATACTGTCCAAGTTGGCTGCTTGTGGCCTCAGGATGAGCAGTCACCATGAGGTCCACCACATCAGGACCAAAAAAGAGCTTGGTGCCCAAGTTCAAGAAGTAAAGCTTTTAACGAGAGATGGTATTGGGAGGTCCTGTGGGCACTTTTGATCTCACCTTTGTATTCTCTCTGCCCCCCTCTCTACCAAAGTCCTTGAATCCTGGGCCTAAAATGGGCATGGCAGACTTGATAAACTCTAAATACACTGCAGGGTCATTCCTCCATGGTTTAAAAATAGTTCCTGGCTCCTATGGAGAGCTTTGAACTATGGTAATCTCCTTATCAGTTGTTCTATTTTTCTCTTGTCTTTCTCAGTTTTAAAAAATAAATAGGGTGAGGATTTTCCAAGTCCTTAAATTCTGCATACCTTTTGATTAATAATTCTGTCTTTAAAGTCATTTCTGTCTCTTGCACTTTAGAATATATAAGAGGTCAGAAAAAAATGTTCCTTAATCACATGGCTTAGATATTTCCTCAAATATCCAGTTCGATTTATCGAAAGATCTATGTTACAGAAACACTATTTTCTTCTAGTCGTTTCATTTATCACCTTTAAGGCTTTAGTAGATTTTGAGTTGATCTGGGCACATAATGTGAAATACTTTTAAATTTATTTCAAGTTATACAATGTCTTTCTCAGAATATTTTATTTATGTGTTTCTAAGTTCTCGTTACACTAAACAATGTAAATCCATGCTGATGATCATCATGAATTCCAAGCACTCTAAAATGGACACAACTCAGAGATTTTTCTTATAGTTTACAGGAGCACATTATAATCATAGCGAAAATGCAAAATGAGGGACTCAGAACAATGTCAGATCAGGCTAACTGATTAATAAGAGATCTGAAGCTTAGGCCTCTTGTAGGAAAGAGCACTTACCAGCCATTCTGCCTATTGTACAATCTGGCCAAATTATTCTGTCATTTTTAAGTACTGAATCAATCAGTTTGTATCATATATTTCGCTCAAAATTCCCCATCACATTTCCAAATAATGAGGAATTAACCCTTCTTGCTCTATCATTTGTATTCTTTACCATGAATAAACCAGACCACACAGAGACCCAAAATATATTATTAGAATGTGAGGAAGATTTGGAATTAGAAATTCAATGCAAAATTGTGCATGCTTCTATTTTGTTTGTTTGTATTTGAATTTTCTTTTTTTGCAGTATGATTTACTTCAGTTTTTATTAAGCATTCTTTTTTGTGTATGTGGTACTGGGGATTCAACACAGGAATGTTCTACCTTTGAGCTACACCCCTAGCCATTTTTATTTTTTATTTTGATACAGGGTCTTGCTAAGTTACTGCTCATTGGCCTTGAATCTATGATCCTCCTGCCTCTGCCTCCCAGCACTGGGATTACTGATGTGCACCACTGTGCCCAGTTTTTTAAACATACTTTTTGATGATGGCATTTCTATTTTAGTTAATATACATAGTTTTATTAAAAATATATAAGTATAAAGTATTTTAAATGTTTTCTCTTTTTAATTTATATGGAAGTTATGATAATATGTTTTTGGACAAGTCGTGATTATATTTAAAATGTCTTTTTGATAGGCCTTATCTTTTTTAAATTAACCAAAGACATCTCCATTAGTTTTAATAAATTATTTGTTATTTTTTCAATGAAATTCAGGACATGTAAACATACTAGTCTCTCTAGTTATTTGGAAACATATATCTTTCTTTCTGTCCATTATTGCTTATTACTGGTTTATTTCATTTTCCATCTAAATTTGAATATTTCAAATGAATTAATATGAATGTCTGCCAAGATTTTCATGCCTCTAAAAAACTGAAAAATATTTGCAAATAATAATCCAAATATATGAAAATATTACATTATATGTCTATACTACTATTTTGAAAGATTATAAATTATTTGACATTGAGTATTTTAAAATAAGTCTTGAAGAATTCAAATGATGAGATTGATAATTCTATGGCTAAATATCTATATGAATAATTTATATTTTTATGAATGTTTCACACATGCCAAAATACTCTCCTAAATTATACCAGGAAAACTTCTTCTGTAGTTCAAAAAAAAAATGATCTGAACCCTGCATTTTAATGCGTAAGTAGTTAATGTCCATGAATTAAAGTTGGACTGCATATAAAAAATGCCTGTAATCCCTGTAGAAGGCTGAGACAGAGGAACTCAGGTTTGAAACTAGAACATGGTAACTTAGCAGTACGTTGTTTCAAAATAAAAAAATAGAAATAACTGGGGACGTAGCTCAGTGGTAGAGCACCCCTGGGTTCAATCCCTTACACCAGACAGACAGACAGACACACACACACACACACACACACACCTAAAAATGCAGAGACATATTTATAAAAAGAAAAACTTCCTAATGTTATAAAATAACAATTTCCCAAAGTGGACCTACAGATATAAAATTTCAATAAAATTTCTATTTTTTAGTGGAACATATTGAAAAATTTTTTTCTTTTTTTTGTGGTACCGGGGATTGAACCCAGGGGTGTTCTACCTCTGAGCTACACCCCTGGCCCTATTTTTTATACTTTCTTTTGAAACCGGATCTCACGAAGTTGCAGAGGGCCTGACTAAGTAGCTGAGGCTGGCGGCTAACCCGGATCCTCCCATCTCAGCCTCCCAAGTACTGGGATTACAAGCGTGTGCCACCACACCTGGCATATTGAAAATTTTATAAAATTTATATGAATGACTATAGAGGCAATAAATAGCCAGTGCTCATCTGAATATGTTCAGGATGGGAGACTTGTGCTACTAGTTATTTGATTTAGATTTTTTTTTGTGTGTGATACTCGGGATTGAACCAGGGAGCATTGTACCTTTGAAATACATCCCCAGCCCAATTTTATTTTTTACTTTGAAACAGGATCTCACTAAGTTCCTGAGGCTGGCCACAAACCTGTTCTCCTTCTGTCTCAGTCTCCCAAGTACTGGGATTACAAGAGTGCACCACCACACCCAGTTTGTTTTAGAATTTTATTGGTGCAATACAATTCTTTATCATAGTGAGATTCAAAGAGATACATTCATACATCCACACAAATACTAGATATTTTGAATAATTAAAATTGTATGGTATGGGATCTGGAATATATAGTAAATTAAGATGTTAAAAAAGTTCTAAAGCCGGGCGTGGTGGTGCACGCTTGTAATACCAGTACTTGGGAGGCTGAGACTGGATGATCCGGGTTCGTAGCCAGCCTCAGCTACTTAGTGAGGCCCTCCACAACTTCATGAGACCCGGTTTCAAAATAAAGTATAAAAAATAGGGCTGGGGGTGTAGCTTGGAGGTAAAACCCCCCTGGGTTCAATCCCCGGTACCGCAAAAAGAAAGTTCTAAAGACAAATACATTATATATATTAAAAGTTTACCATATATATATTACATGATATATATGTTTTAATAAACATTACATATGTTTATTAAAATAACATTTTAATAAACTTTTCTTGTAAAAAGAAAAAAAAGAACTGCAGATGGAGAATGGAAATAATGTAATAATGCGTTTCAGTAACTTTTGGTTGGGGATAGTCTAACTATATTGAGTCATCAAGTAGAAAAAATAAAATAAGAATTCTTCTCAAAAGTCAAATATGTTCCATTTAAAAAGACACTGATTGAGTAGGAGATTAAGTGGAATTTGGTGGAGAAATCATGTGATCTAATTTGTTGTACAAATTTATAATGTTAGATATAAAGAGAATTAAAATCTTCCCTTATGAAATACACTTGTGTTTAGTAAAGCTTAATAAAATGCAAAGGAGAATGAATTACTAATCCTAATTGCTATCCTTAGGCAAATTTGTGATAATTTCCCTATGTATCTAGAGAAGGAAAATGTGTATTAGGCCTATGAAAATGCAAATAACGGAACTAACCACCTGCTTAATTACAAGGGCAAATGCAACCTGATTCTCTTATATAATTCTTTTCTATTTATTAAGAACTTTGAATAGTTGATATCTGCGATAAAACCACAGAGCAGGTGTTTTCTCCCTAAAGCCATGCTCCTTTAAAGGCTGCTAGCATTTAAATGATTGAATATGCTAAGAATTATATTGAGATAGTCCCCTTTGTATAACAAAATTTTTGAGGCTCTCTTGAATATGTTCTTTAACCAAGGATCACAAAATTTAACCTAAATAAGATTACCATCGTTTGAAATATCAGCAAATTCAGGAGTGTTTTAAAATAATTTAAAAACATAATACACATTATTTTGAACACAATCATGCATCAACTGCATGCCAGTCAGAATTAGTAGCTACACTCATAACATTAGTTGAGGATAATCATAACACCTTAAAAATGAAATTACATTTCAAACTTACCAAGAAGAAACTAAAACATCAATGGAATGTGTGATTCAAAAATATTGATTGAATTCATCTGATTTAGACTAATTAGCAAAAAATTAGAGAAAAAAATCCAATATGTGCACACACACACACATACTTACCCAATACATTAAAATAATTTAACATGAAAGATTAGAGGAGTTTTTATACTCTTTCTGCCTTAAACAGTGTTCAGTCCATTGCAAGAATTAGTTAATAACACATTAAAAACTTAATGTCATCCAATCATTTGGAGATTAACAGCAAAATTGTGATTTCTGTGTTTGTTTTTGTGTCTATTTGTGTGTATATTTCCATAAAGTCCAATCAATAAATTTCCACAGTGTGTTTGTAGGGATCCTAGGTATGGTAAATCATAACTTACCTTTACAATACTATTTAAGAATTCAAAAGGAATATCCACAGGATACTAAAGTAATGTCATTGTCAGTATTTCAAAAAATAAAAACATTCTACCACAAAACAAACAAAAATGCTTTATAATGAGTGTTGTTTTCTAATCTAAAGATTAATTCAAGAATAAAGAGAGAGGAAAAACAAATTTCAATACTTTGAGAACCAGCATAAAAGAGAATTTCAAAGATACTGCCAAAGTATTCATTTAGTCCAGAAAAAGAAAGATGATTCATTTAAAGTAATGTAATATACTGTGTTCCTCATCTTTACTAGGCACATAAACGAAAATTGCATTTACTTTCATAACACCAGAATTTTGCTTCATGTGATAAAAGATAATTTGAAAGAATTTCTTCCTGGGTCACAAGACACCTTTAAGTAATACCAATACTTGAAAATAACCTCACTTGGAATGCCTGATGGGTTTATTTATGAGATTCTCAATGTCTGTCTGTGATATTAATAGTAAGACAAAAGTCTTTTCCATGGTCTACAGGCCCCGTTGGATATGGGTGTTGGCTATTGCTCTATTCCTCACTTAATTCTATTCTTTGATAATTTTATTCCAACCTAAATGATGATCTTACTGACTTCTCCCCAGGCCAGGTTTCTCCAGATAGTTACGTGATCATGCCCCATTTCATTTAGGGCTCTGCCTAAATGTTACCTCATCACAGACTCCTGCCCTGACCAGTCTTTATAAAATTATTCCCAACCCACTTATATTCACACTCTAGCTTCCTTTTTGGGGGGATTACTGGGATTGAATGCAGGGGCATTCTGGCTCTGAGCTACCCCCAATCCTATTTTATTATTTTTTTAAACAGGGTCCCACTAAGGTGCTGACAGCCTCTCTAAGTTGCTGAGGCTAGCCACCAAACTAAGATCCTCTTATCTCAGCCTCCAAGTACTGATATTACAGGCATGTGCCACCATACACACTCTATCTTCTTCATTTCACTTCATGTTACATGTCACTAACTAGTTTTTAAATATAGATATTTTTATAACTTAAATATAATTACATATTTATGTATATTAAATTGATATTTTGTCCATCAGTCACTAATAAATATCTTTGCCCACATCATTATCTCTAGCACTTAAAAATTCTAAAATCTACCTAGACATTAAGATTACATTTTAGAGGAAGAAAAACTGCTATCTCTATTTTACTAGCAAATCTATTTATGTCATAATTATTTTTTTTAAAAGTAACAATAGAATTTTTAAAAATCTTGGTTGGTGGAATGTAGTTTTATTTAGATTCATTAGAATTAGTTTTGAAGATCAACTATTACAAAGAATTATTTCCCATAAAGCTTGTAAATTTTATTTCTGGGAACTTCAAAAATATAATTGAATTATAAAATTGCTTTGATAGCCGGGTGTAGTGGAGCATGCTTGTAATCCCAGTACTTGGAAGCCTGAGACTGAACGATCTGAGTTCGCGGCCAGCCCCAGCTACTTAGTGAGGCCCTCCGCAACTTAGTGAGACCCTGTTTCAAAATAAAGAATAAAAAATAGGGCTGGGGGTGTAGCTCAGAGGTAAAATGCCCCTGAGTTCAATCCCCAGTATCACAAAAAATAAATAAATAAATATACAGTACTTTGGGAGGCGGAGACCGGAGGATCCGGGTTCGCGGCCAGCCTCAGCTCTCTCTGTCTCTCCCTGTCTCTCTCTCTCTCTCTCTACCTAGTGAGGCCCTCTGCAACTTCGTGAGACCCGGTTTCAAAATAAAGCATAAAAAAATAGGGCCCAGGGTGTAGTGTGGAGGTAGAACGCCCCTGGGTTCAATCCCGGGTACCGCAAAAATAAATAAATTAATTAATTAATTTAATTAAATTAAATTGCTTTGATGATTTAATTTAGTTTGACCTAGGCATAATGAAAACTTATAGATATTTGGATATAGTTAATAACTATCTAATTTTATTTGAAAGTAAGCAAACCTAAACGATTAAGTAATCCATCCATTCGTCTAAAGTAATGTAGAAGACTCTAAGATCCATACCACACAGGCTCTCAGATGTGTAGTTAAGATGGAGATGTGTGACTTGTCTTAATATATTAAGCGGTGAGCAGCTAGTAGAATGCTTATATAAGTAATAGATGCTCTTAGGTTGCAATGAAAAGTAAAAATACTTTTACTACAAATAACCAAATCAACCTCACAGAATCAAGAGTTTATATCATGCCTTGAAGAATGGATTTAGAAAGTATAGGAGTTGGGATAATCTAAACTCGGGCATGGCTATAAGAAAATCAATTATACTTTTGGCATCATAAGTGGGCCAGCTTGGATAAACCAAGGGATTAATGTAGAGGAATGATATGAGATAAGGCAGAAAAGAAAGGCTAAGATATCAAAACACATGAAGCACATACATACTCATATACAAACATATATTTATATATGGAAATAGCGAATATATGGGAATATTTCCAGATATGTGTTGTCATTTCTCCAGTGTGATTATTTGAAATGTAATTTATATCATATGATTAAAGAAATGGAAAATATTTTCTTGTTACTCTTTATGTATCATAACAGTTTGTTCTTTCAGATAACTTGGAATATGGCAAGGCTCTTTTAGATATCATTGTTATATATAATAGTGATTTTCAAAAAGGGCAGTGACTAAACCAAAGTTTATTAGTTTAAGAAGTTAACAGTACAGTTACCAGACACTAAAATGTAGAAAAATAAGGAATGCATGACATGGCAACATTAAAAAAATCAACAATATTATCTGTATGAATGCAGGAAGGAAAAGTGGTGAGCATTCCTTCTCATGGTTCACAGGACTCTGTGTTATATATCTTCAACTTTTGCCATTCTCTTTCATATTCTATTACTTTCCTGATAGTGGACATGTTGCTGATCCTCAAATACACTGAACCTGCCCTTTTTTGGAATATTTTTCTTGGCTTTCCTCTTGACATTCCCTAAGCTGACCCCTTCTAATTATAAAAAATTAAATAAGTCACGTGTTGACAACCAGGGCAGAGCCAGTCTCTGAAACCTTTTCTGATTGTGCAGGTCCATTGTGTTCGTCATTCTCCATATGATGATACTATTGAAAGAAGACATTAGGCCGGGCATGGTGGCGCACGCTTGTAATCCCAGTACTTTGGGAGGTGGAGACCTGAGGATCCGGGTTCCTGGCCAGCCTCAGCTCTCTCTCTCTCTCTCTCTCTCTCTACTTAGTGAGGCCCTGTGCAACTTCGTGAGACCTGGTTTCAAAATAAAAAAGTATAAAAGATAGGGCCGGGGGTGTAGCGCAGAGGTAGAATACCCCTGCGTTCAATCCCCGGTACCACAAAAAAAAAAAAGAAAGAAGACATTAAAACCTTCCATGATACAAGCCACTCAGTAAACCACGGCCTCTATACCCCTCCTTAACCTTCGAGTATATTTACACACTGAAATAAAAAATAATGTTCATAATAATGGCAATTATCAAAAAGTCAAATAATGTTTAAATATGTAGACCATGATTTAAAAATTTTACATGTATACAATGTAAATGTGTCTTCTAAAATGTACTATTTCTAAAATTCATTTCTAATTCAAATTAATCATACAGGGATTCTTCACAGGAGTTAAGAATATGCATGCTGCATTCTAGCAAATATATTTATTGAATTTTAAAGTGTCCAGAAGAGTATATATGAAATGAGCTTTAACTTTTTTTGCAAATTTCTGGGAGCTATGAATACCTTCATCCTTCTATATGCTAAGTTTCTATGAAACACACATTAAATATTCACTTTTCTCACTATTCACAAACATCTTTCCTACATAAACTAATAGCATCTCTTCATAGCATCTGTGTGATTGATAAAACTACATAAGCACAGAAAATCTCATTAATTTTATTGAATTTTTAAAAAATATGTTGCTAGATGCTCTTTTTTAGTATATAGCTAAGACCAAGCTGCATACAAGATTATGTATAAATTTATGACTTCATCTTGAAAAATGTGGAAAAGTTTAGAGCAGACAAGTAATTTTACTTAAAATTGTTATTTCAGTTAATTCTTCTTACGCTAATGCCTGGATACTTTGATCTATATATTTTAAATTCATTAAGATTGCAATTATATATAATATTCTAATTTAGCTATGTTTCTTTTATGGGCACAATGAAAGCAGTCCAAAATATTCTTGTTTTGAATTTTAGCATACAGAAACCTTCCCACTACATGCAAATTAGAACAAATTTTATTTCACTGAAAATATGGAATTAGTGTGGATTATGTTTCCCCCTTTCTTTGCAATTCATAAGAGTTTATTACTCTTTCATTTAATATAGACAGATGAATTTTTACAGTCAATTTCTCCTTTACCATGTGAAATATAGCCATTTAGAAATGATCGCCTTTTTCTTCAGGCACATTTATGTTGGAAATAGTGTAATCATAAGAAATATTCCTTGTAGAGAAGTTTTTTAAAAAGCAGAGAAACTCATTAAGATTTTCAAATTTGTAGTGGTTTAAAGCTAACACCAAACTGATTATTTTAAATTGTTTCTATATAATATTGAAATTGAATAGGATGACAGGAGAAAATCCAGTTTCACCCAAGCAACTATAAACAACCTGGATTAAAAGAAACACTGCAGAATACTCTGAACCAAACTTGTAATACTGTTACAATCACTTTTAGTTATTAAAATGTCAGGAAATCTATAGATATTCCTACAGAACAACCAATTTTACTACAATGGAAAAAGTCTATCTCACAAGGATTATCTAGAAATAAAAATTTAGAACCACCTCCTGTTATTTTATGACTTGAACTCTTTGCTCATTATTTATAAAAGATGCCTGCTAATATATCATAAAAGAATATGCACAGTAATGTATTTTAGGCAACACAGATAACAAGAACAATGAAGAAATGAAACGAGAAAATTTGCTTTGATAGGTAAAATGATCCAGTGTTAGTGAGAGGTTGTAGGGGAGAAAGAGAGAGAGAGAGAGAGAGAGAGAGAGAGAGAGAGAGAGAGAGAACAAGCAAAGAGTATAATCATGTTATTGATCTAGTTATGGGTGATTTCATACCGTGCCCTGTCCTGAAGCAGAGCAGGCATTATAAGGTTTTAAAGCAGGCTGCTTCCTACTCTTCCCAGCCTGCTGTTTGGGCTTCTTTTGTCCTGAACCTGATAGGTTGGAATGGCAATGAAGATAAGATGAAGGCCAACACTAAGAAAGTTACAAACCGTAAAACTTAGAAAGCCACAGGCCTGGGAAGACCTAAAAAAAAAAAAAAATATATATATATATATATATATCCTTTCATGTAAATGCTGACAAAGCAGGGGCTATCGGCCTGGGAACTTAGCAGCTCAGATAAGGAAGACTAGATAGAACAAAACCTATTTAAGATCCAGGGGTTCTGATGAGGGGGGCAGCACTCTGTTCCATTGTGTCCTCCTCGTCCTCCTCCTCTGAGCCATGATGCTTCTCTCTCTCTCTCTCCTCCTCCCTCCCTCCCTTTTTGAGACAGAGCACTATTACTCTTTCTTTTATAATAAATCTTTTTTTTCCCTACACTAAATTCCAACTGCTTGTCCTGTCTCTTTATTTCCTGGCTCATGATATCTATCTGGGCTGAGGAAAAGAACTCATGTCGACCACGAAACTGTAACAGTCATGTGTCATGCAGGACATTTTCCAAGATGCATCCCCTAAAGAGTAATACACTCATGTCAATTTATTTGCTTTTAATGTCACTATAACCCAATGTAAAAATTCCTCACAGATGCAGAGAAATCACAGCTTAGATAATTTATTGTTATCTGGAAAAATATTTGAGGAAATATATGCAAGTATATAAGTAAGACATAAAGGGCTTAGTTATATATTTGTGTAAATGTGTACCTATACATATACATATACATATGCCATGTGTATACAGTAGACCATAAGACCATACAAGGGCTTACTGTAACTTTGAGTTAGGATGCTCAGTCTAATTGTTTTCATGTAAAATAATCATTGGTTTTCATTTTAGGTACTAACAAGAACAATAAGATTTTATAATCAACAGTGATCCTGAAAGAAATATTTATAGGTAAAACCTTTAATACAATGTCTCCACTGAAAATACTTACTTTTCTTTTTGGAGTTTTAAATTCAAATTTAAAAGAATCCCCATCCTGCATATTTTAAGCAAGTTAACAATTCAATAAAACTAAGTTTTAGTACATTATTCTATAGTTTATAGAATAGCATGGTACATATACAATATGTTCTCAATTGCAAATGAAGAATTCAGGAACTGTTGAAAACACTCAAAATGGACTGTACCATTAGTGATGTTATGGAATGAATATTGCCCACCCTCAAATTCATAAGTTAAAATCCTAATCCCCAGTGTGATGACTTTAGGATTTGGGGCTTTTGGGAAGTAATTAGATCCTCAGGATGAAGGCTTTGAGTGAGATTAGTGACTTTGTGAAAGGAATCCTAAAGACCTTTCTGTCTCTGCTTTCCACCATGTCAAGACACAATGGTCAATCAGTTCTGTGAGATCTGGAAGAGGACCCTCAACAGAACCTGACCATGCAGGCAACCGCATCTCAGACCTCAAGCCTCTAGAACTGTGAGCAATTAATTTATGCTGTTTATAAAGTACCTCGTCTCAAGTACATTTTATAGTTGTTCAAACTAAGGCAGGAGATTCTTCAAATACAAGTTTTAGGCAAATATCAAATAGCATGCCTCCTCTCAAAAGATAGAGTTGGATAGATCGAGTTATCTCATATATTTTTGCAGATTTACATTGCGCAATATAAATTTACTAATAGAGCCTGGCGTGGTGGCGCACACTTGTAATCCCAGTACTTTGGGAGGCAGAGACCGGAGGATCCGGGTTCGCGGCCAGCCTCAGCTTTCTCTCTCTCTCTCTCTCTTTCTCCCTGTCTCTCTCTCTCTCTCTCTCTCTCTCTCTCTCTGTCTCTTTAGTGAAGCCCTCCGCAACTTTGTGAGACCCGGTTTCAAAATAAAGTATAAAAAATAGGGCGGGGGGCGTAGCGCAGAGGTAGAATGCCCTTGCGTTCAATCCCCGGTACCGCAAAATAAATAAATAAATTTTCTAATAGGCAGAGCTGCCAAAGTGGACACCACTCATACATAGTCTGTATGTAGACAGCTCTTCCTACGGTTGTTCATTATACAATATATGCAGCCCTACACAGTCTCCATATGCGATGGCATTTGTAATTCTGTGTTGTATTGGGGGGGATCTTCTATGTGTGGATTTTAAAGTTATATTTAAAATTTCTACTGCGTGTACATGCGGGATTAGCCAGTTTTGAAAAGTTAGATGTAAAAAAATGTTTATCTAGGACACTGAAATGCATCCCTAGGTTGTTTATTTGAAATAATCTTTCTGATTATTTTTTAAATATAGGGACTCAAGATATATTTTCTTTATTTCAGCATACTTTTAGTTATTTAGATTTAAAAACTCAGAGTCAAGTTTAACAACTTTAACTTATTTTTTTAAATTTTTACCATATCATTTATTCTCTGTGTTCCTACCCATCTAAGAAAATCCTCTTGGCCAAGCTGACATGGTGTTACACTCTTGCAATCCCAGTACTTCAGAGGCTGAGCTGGAGGAACGCAGGTTCATGTCCAGCCTCAGCAACTTGGTGAGGCCCTCAACAACTTAGTGAGACCCTCTTTCAAAATAAAAACATAAAATAGGGCTGGGGGTATAACTCGGAGGTAGATTGCCCCTGGGTTCAATCCCCAGTACTACACACACACACACACACACACACACACACACACTGGTTTGTCTGCCTAGTTTTACTCTTCTCTGGACACAGTTGTTATAATCATCCCACAATATTTCAAGTTATGTCATTCTTCACAAAACACCAAAATAGATTCCCCTTTTACCTGAAATAATTGAAGGCCTATACTGGGTTCCACTAAGCTATATTGGTGTTTTTCAGACTTTATATTTGTGAATACATAGTCATCTGGTTAAAATCAACATTTTGATGTAGGTTTGGAAAAGTATCCAAGAGTCTGCATTTGTAATAGTCTCTCAGGTGATGTCAATGCTACTAGTTCATGCTCACTACCTGACATGTTGCCTCACCTAATTGGCTACCTTTATGATTGCATCTTCTTACTCCATCTATTTCTTTTCTTTCCAATCCAACCATGCTGATCTCCTTGGCCCTTAAGCACATAGGCCCACTCCATTCTGAAGGCCTTTGTATTAGCTGTTTACTCTGCTTGGAGGTAACTACTTTCCAGGTAACTATATTTACCTCTGTTAAGAATCTGATTTGTTTCTGTATCATCTATTCTATTCCATTGGTCTATGTGTCTGTTTTTGTGCCAATACCATGCTGCTTTTCATTAATATAGCTGTGCAGTATATTTTGAAATCAGGTATTTTGATGCTTCCATCATGGCTCTTATTGCTAAGAATTGCTCTGGCTATTCTAGGTCTTTTGTTTTCCATATGAATTTTAGGACTGTTTTTTTCTAGCTCTCTGAAGAATAACATTAGTATTTTAAAATGGATTGCATTGAATCTGTAGGTCGCTTTTGGTAGTATGGACATTTTTTAAAATAACATTTTTTCTGCCTGTCCAAGAATATGAGAGGCCTTTTCATCTTCTAAGATCTCTTTCAATTTCTTTCTTTAGTGTTCTGTAATTTTCATTTTAGAGGTCTTTTATCTCCTGGTTAGATTTATTCTTATGTATTTTATTTTCAAAAATTTCAATGCCATTTTTCACAAAGCTAGAAAAAAATTAATATGGAAAAACAAGAGACCTAGAATGGGCATAGCAATTCTGAGCAGTAAGAGCCATGCTGGAGGCATCACAATACCAGATTTCAAATTGTACTAGAGAACTATAGTAACGAAAACAGCATGGTATTGGCATAAAAACAGAAACAAAGAAAAACAGGATAGACAATACAGAGACAAATCCTCACACTTATAGCCAGCTTGTTTTAAACAAAGGAGCCAAAAACATATGCTGCAGAAAAGACAGCCTTTTCAACAAATGGTGCTGGGAAACCTGGATATCCATATGTAGAAGATGAAATTAGATGCCTGTTTTTCACCCTGCATAAAAGTCAACTCAAGATGGACCAAAGACCTAGCAATTAGAACAGAAAATATGCAATTTATGGAAGAAAACATAGGACCAACTATCCAACATATAGGCACCGGTAAAAAAGCTTTCTCAATAAGATTCTCAGAGATCAGGAAATACAACTGAATATCAATAAATGGGATGGCATCAAATCAAAAAGCTTCTGTCCAGCAAAGGAAGCAATCAGGTGGCTAAAAAGAGCCTACAGATTGAGAGACAATCTTTGCCAGTTACTCCTCTGATATGGGGTTAATATCTAGAATATATTAAGAACTCAAACAACTTAACACTAAAAAAAACCCAATAAAATGGTCAGTTGAACTGAATAGACTTCTGAAAAGAAAATATACAATTTTCCAATAAATATATGAAAAAATGTTCAACATCATTAGCAATTTGGGAAGTGCAATTCAAAACTACACTGAGATACCATCTAACTCCAGTTAGAATTGTTATTACCAAGAATACAAACAAAACAAATGCTGGTGAGGATGTGGGAAAATAGGAACTCTTATACACTGTTGGTGGAATTGTAGATTCGTACAACCACTATGGCTATCTGTATGGAAATTCCACAAAAGTCTAGAAGTGGAAGTACCATATGACTCAACTATCCCACTCTTGATATCTTGCCAAAATAATTAAAGTCAGAATACAATGTCGATACATGCATATCCATGTTTATGACAGCATAATTCACAAGAGCAAAATTATGTAACCAACCTAAGTGTCCATCAACAGATGAATGGATAAAGAAAATGTGGTATATATTCACAGTGGAATCCTACTTATCCATAAAGAGGAACAAAATTAGGAAATTAGATCCATCCCATTTGAAGGAAAAGGGATGGAACTAGAGAATGTTATGCTAAATGAGATTCAAACAGTCTCAGAAAACTAAGGGCTGGTTATATGCTTTCTTTTATATGGAAGATGGATAGAGAATAGAAAATGTATAATTGCAATGCACTAATCAAATAATAATGAAATAATAATGCTATGTCCATATATGAAGTTATAACTACCAATGTCACTAACATGTATGGGAATAAAGGATTGGGGAACAGAGTGGATGCAGTAGAAAGTATACTCAGTACTCTGTGTGTGTGTGTGTGTGTGTGTGTGTGTGTGTGTGTGTGTGTGTATAACTATGAACCTCACTATGATGTATAATTACAAGGTACTAGTAAACTAGTAAACATGTAAATATTCATTACATTTTCTGAGTACACAAGGTTTCATATATTGAATAAATTTTTGAAATTATTAACATGTACACATTATTATAGGACATTTCCTCATTTCCTTATGTTTGCATTCTGATTAATTTCTTTTCAATGAGAAAACACTCTATTACAAAAAGTTCTTTGAAAATAACATTTATAATGAAGTCTGCAGTTTATTTAATATTGATGAATCCATGATGACTTATTTGTTTTGACAAAGGCATCTTGGTATGTTCACATGAAGGCAGGATTAGTGGAGTATGTGAGTATACTTTGTATATCTTTGAAATGTTCTGTGAGACTAAAATTACTTACAAATTACTTACAAAAATTAATGACAATTAGTCAATGTTTCAAATGCCAAGCTGTTAGAGATTATTAAACTCAAATCTCTACCTCAAGTTAGCTGAAAGTTTATGTTGAGCCAGATGAGCTCAAAGATATTCTTTTTTTTTTTTTGCAGTAATGGGGATTGAACCCAGGGGCATTCTACCTCTGAGCTACACCCCCAACCCTATTTTTTATTCTTTATTTTGAAACAGGGTCTCACTAAGTTGCAGAGGGCCTCACAAAATAGCTAAGGCTGGCTGGGAACCTGCGATCCTCCAGTCTCAGCCTCCCAAGTACTGGGATTACAAGCGTGCACCACCATGCCCAGTTCAAAGATATTCTGCCATGACCTTAGCCTTGACTGAGGCAGAACATTATTATTGCAAAACTGTAAGAGTGGGAGTTACACATATTTCTTCAGTCAATTCCTCTGTTTTAAGAGCTTTTGGAAGTTTCTTACCTACTTCTTATTTTCCACTAATTAAATCATTGGCTACATAGATGAGCATGGACATATGCTGTATTTAAATATGTGAATTATTTTATACATTCATAGATTTTTCTTGTGAAGGGAAGTAGTTTTACACTCTATGTGATAGATATTTTAAAAATATTTCCACAAGAGTTATTTAAAAATTAGGTCATATTTGTTTTCTTGGATGTTTCCTGTATTTATTGCTTGTATTTTGCAATTTTTGCCTAAGATCTTGGTATTTGATCTACTACTCTTTATTCCAATTCAGGCTTCTATTCAAAATTGATTTGGTGACTAATCAGCACAGGCATAAGTTTGCAAATCTAAGTCCATATTCAAAGTATTCTTAGAGAAAAAATGTGTCTTTAAAATGAGAACGCACTACTTTTTCACCAAACCTAAAATTACTTTACCATATAAATTGATTTTTCCATTAGATTTTTAATAGAATAAGACGTTTTGCAGAAATTAAAATCTGACAAAAAGTTTGGAATTATATGTCATAATGCAGCATGTACATAACTGTAAATAAAAATTACAAACTTAAATGCAATAATATTCAAGTTACCATATGTAGATTAAAATATATACATTGCAATTGTATCTTGCTAAGTCATATTGAAAATTCAGTGGAAATAATGCACTGAAAGGACTGAAAAATCCTATTCTGTAGTCATTCCCAAATTGCAGTTATTGATTACTTTGATTAGGGAAAATGGTAAGAATTTGAGAAAATTTTCAATGAAATTTTTGTTTAGAAAATGAAATTGTTTTTAAATAAAATTATCTTCCTCATTTTTAGAAACAAAGAGAATTTCTACTATAATCTTAGCTCTGAATAAGGTAGAACAATTAGTAATTTTGGTTTAGATTGAAAGGATGTCTATTTCTGATTCTAACAGGCTAAACATTATACAAATGAAAATAAATAGATCGTGCTACTTGAGAGAATCATTTCATGGTCTGTTAAAATAATATTTGAAAATATTTTAATTTTTCATTTTTATTTTGGAAACTGAAAAAAGAGTAGCTATTTTGGAAAATCATTATTTTCTCTTCATTAAGTGCCCAATGAGCTGTACAAAATAGACTTACAAAGTGTTAAATGATATGGCAATGACTATGTTATGCAGTTCCTGCAACCAAAAGCCTGGCTACATCTGTGTAGCTACATTTTTCACTTAAAATTCAATGTCAGAATCACTCTCATTCTACATTCAAAATAGTTCAAGGTGCTGACACTTGATTTCTTCAAAACTCTCTCTATTTTGAAAATTAGTTGCCTATCATATCAGTGGTTGGGATAAGTAGTAGTGTTTCAGGTACACTTTGAAGAAGAATGTAATAATAGTTCAGGTTTCCATTGCACCTTCAACCTAGGGCCAGGTGAAGACTGAGCAGGTGCAATTCATAGGTAATCAATTAACTTAATTCATGAGTTATTTAGTATTGGAATCTACTAATGAGGAAATTTTATGCTAAACTTCTATGCAAAGAAGACTTACAATCAAGCAAGAGCCAATAGTTATTTCTGGGAAAAGTCAACAATAAGAAGTAGATATATAAAGAGTAGAGACATAAATAGCATATGATGACCTGTAGATATGTATATACAAGGAAAAGTAACTGACCACTGACCAAGCTCACATAAATTAAGATAAATAAAGCCACACTGAGGTCAAGGAAAATTTTCCAAAATATTCATGAATATATGCACCTTCATTTTCATGCACAAACCTAACAAATATTTCAAAGTCAATGAGCATAATTGTGTTTACATAGAGCTCTTAAACTTTAAGATAACTGATTAACACAACCTAAATTTTATAAAACAAGGACAGTAAAGAAGCATTTCTTCAATATTTGAAAATATATACATATTTTAATGCATGTCTTCAGATTTTCAGCAGTATGTTTGCCTAGATAGCTAGAAAAAAGGCCTCCTAGTTAAGTACACATGCCAAGTAACCATACCATTTTCAACAGTGTTTTAATGTGCAGATTGTCTCAACAGAAAAGGGAAAGGCAACTTTCAAATATCAAAAATGGAGGAGAGACTTGAAGCTAGAGAGGCAACCAGGTATTTGTTTTTCTCTAAATGATGGGAGTTCTGTTGAAAACATTACTCGCTCAGAGGTTTTGCACACAATCTTTGTAAAAAGAGATTGGGAATCAATGGTCTCAAAGGGAAAAAAAGAAGCAAGATGGGGATTGGAAACTGGGACTACTGCATGGAGCTAGGACCTTCAAAGTTATTGGAAGGAAATACAAGGGTGGACTAGAAAACACACAGACACATGCTCATTAACACACCTGACTTCTGGTAACAAAAGCTTATCTGGTGTGGCCATGAACCAAATCCCAGTTTGACGCAGTGGTTGAATAAATACATCTTTGAAAATGAGTAACCATATATATATTCTCATAGAATATGTTTCAGTCAACATTCTCACTGCTACAATCTAAAAAGACTGAATTCACAACTTAGAGGAAGGAAGATTTATTTGCTCACAGTTTTTTTGAGATTCCAGGTTCAGGTATGTGAGGCTATGGTCTGGGATTTCAGGACATGGCTGGGAAGCAGAGAAAGGGAGAGAGCAAGAAATTTGCTCTCATATCATGGAGGTGGGAAGCAAGAGAGAGAGAGCAGGGGGGGGAAAGGACATATAATCCCCAAAGTCACATGTCCAGGGACTCCTCCTTAGCATCCAAGCCCTGCTTACAGCATTGCTACATTTGCATTAGGAACAGGGGGCATTCTAAATCCAAACCATTACAGAGTAGAAAATAAATCCAGAAATAAATTTAGTATGCTCTGGTGCTCCAAATTTGCAATGTTCCAGGGCAACTACCAGAAGCAGAAGAATATTTTTTGAGTAGTAATGCACCCAAAACTAAGGGAAGGGTTTGCATTATTTCTAGCAAATAGGATAAGCTAAACATAAGGTATCAATCTAAAATCATAATTATACTGGAAAGCAAGCCTCTATGGTAGTCTATTGAAACAAACCAAAAAATCCAGCAAACAAGCCAATAGCTAATATTTAAGCATCCACAACTTGAGAAGCTTCAATATTCAAAACCCAAGTTTAGAATAAGTATGTTTAAAATTCATAACAAAAGTAGAATAAAGCTTTAAAATGACAAGCTAACTTGGAAAAGAAAAAACTCAGATGAATTAAAGTATGGTCATTAAATTAAAAAGAATAGAAGCAGCAGATTATAAGTGGAAAAAATAGTAACATGGACTATTTAGCTAAATAAGTCACCATGAAATCACGAAATCAGAACAAAGATAGAGAAGAATGAAAATAATAAAATACGTGTAAATATATGATAGTCCAAATTGTCAAAAAAATATTCAACATACAACTTGGATTTTAGAATGAAAGAAAAGCAAGAATGGAGGAAGAGATAATATTCAAGAAAGTAATGATATAACATTCTTCAAAATTAATGCAAGGCACAGCTCTTCATACTGAGAAATCACCCTGTATTCAAGAATAAATAATAGACATGTACAATAAGACATGTAATTAAATCTTAAACACCAGGTTCAAGTAGATGCTCTAGGAGAAGCAAAAGAGAAAAAGTGACAATATCTGCAAAGAAATGACAATTCCAAACAGTAACAATGGGAGCCAGAAGAGAGTAAACTCTCCAGATTGCCAAAGAAAAGTAAATATCAAACTTGAATATTGTATTCAGCTAACTGTAATTTGTATATAGTTGAAATAAAAACATTGTTAAGATAAATATTTTGAATGAAAACTATGGAACTCCTCCAGAATATTTACAATTATATATTTACACATAGCTTTTGAGTTCCTCACTGTAGTGAAACTTGTTCTATGTTGTGCATAATCAAACTTTCACCTTAAGGAAAGCTACATCAGGGAGCTGTGTCCTTGGACCAACTTCTTGAGATCCCTTATAATAATGCTTTCACTAAATTACCCTGATGCTTATATCTTTGCCTTGTATTCAAGCCCAATGTAAAAAAGCTACCACAGGATTATTTTTTCTCTCGATTGTGATCCCTTTAAAAAACACCAGCTACTGACAACATGCATACACACAATATTTATCCTGTATGTTCAGGGCTTTACAGTCATCTTGAAGGTTAGTTAACTTTCCATATATGGAGTGAATAAACACATTTAAAAGTTTTGCCTTAGTCTTGTAAAAATTAGAAGCTTTTTAAACATTTTGAGAGCCATATTATATCCTTTTGTATTTCTAGGTTACCTAACAACTCCCATGTTATTAACAGTACATTTTTAAAGTTTCATATCACAGTACACACAATTCCCCCTTCTTTCCCTCCCCCACCTTGTCTTTCCTTTCTGTTTTATTCTATGCTAATAAAATATCTCCACATAACAAAAATGTTTTATTTTTCAAGTTCTTATTTAACTGGGTCAGGCAAATTACCACTGAATTTTCTATACAATTACCTCCCACTAGCTTTCCAATACACATTGCCATAGGGACATATTCACATTACATATTGCGTGTGTGCATGAGAAAGAAAAACAGACATACAGAAAGAGATGTACTCTACAATAGATCAACATGTATTCTATATTCTCAATATTTAACTGGCTAGATGGTGAAAAGCATATGATATTCATTAGCACAGGCCTTGAAATCGAACTTGCAGCCTGGGATTGAACTTTAGTTTCACTATCATTTAGCTATGTGACCTACAGAGAAGTTGCTAAACATTAAAGTCTCAGTGTTCTCCTTAATATGGATTACCCTTAACTTTATGGTCAAGATCCATTAACTTAATTCTATTTTCAATACTTACACTGACAAAATACAATAAGTATTTACAAAATGTTAGCTGTCTTTTAATGATGTTAACTGCCCGATCACTGGAGTTCTGCCCTAGCAAGGAAGAACGTGGTCACTTTAGAAGATACTCGATATAGAATATGGATGGGGTGAATAAATTTCAAGAATAACTTCACTCAATGCATAAGGGTGAACTCTATTTGCTAAGAGTAGCCTCAGCAAGGAAATGTGAACTTCAGTCCTCATACTAGCAAGAAACTGAATTTAACCAATAAGGAAATGATCTTAGAAGTACTTTCTTCAAATAGAAATTAACAAATTCTGGTCAATATCTTGAGTTTTGCCTTGTAAGACATGATTTAAAAAAACTCTAACTATACCAAACTAAAGAAATATAAGCTAATAAATGAGTTCTATTTTTAAAAAAAAGGACAAGGAGGCTGGATGGGGTGGGGCACAATTGTAATCCTAATACTTGGGAGGTGGAGACAGAAGGATCATAGGTTCAAGACCAGTCTCAGCAATTTAGCAAGACTGTTGCTAAATAGGACCTGAGGAGACCCTGTTTCAAAATAAAAAATGGCTGGGGGTATAATTTAGAGATAGAATTCCCTTCGGTTCAATCTCCAGTACCACAAAAAATTAACTAAAATAAAATAAAATACAATGAAAATGAGTAATTCCCCTCAAAACATGATATCTGCTCAGTAAATTTCATGTGTTCAGTGGTAAATTTGTTCACTTATTAATATGTGCCAATTCTGTTTATTGGATCAACTAATATGTGACTTGTGAACATTTCTAAAAACATTTTGATAAGAAAGGGTGATACATTTAAATATGTATCCATTTATTAAATAGGATAAATCTTTTCAATAGGAAATACTGAGGAAGTGTCAAATAAACAAAGATGACAAAATCCGTGCTCTAGATATGCACATTTGTAACTATACATAGACACACACATTGCAGACTATTATATCTCACAATTCAAACTCCAACAAAATTTTAATATCCATGAAATTAGACATTTTGTAACATTTCATTTATACTAGGCTTGGACTAAAATGATATTATAGTAGATATAGAGATTTTAGCTCAGATCTCTCTTGTTGCATAGTTATCGGGAATATCATCAGCATACAACTGGGATCTGCCTCAGATACAGAGAGCTGTCTTGACCAGTTATGGCCTGCCCAGAGAAGCTTGCATCTAAGTAAATGAGGACCATAAAAGACTGGACAGGTTAGTCCAATGTGGACACTCCATAAGTAAACCTCACCCCACAGTTGGCTAAAGCAAACCAATTGTTTAGCCTCCAACTCAAGCCACCTTCCCTCATGCCTAATATAGGTTTTGCTTCCATTTATAGGACACCTTGCAGCCCTAACTTCATCACTGATAACCTGAGGAAAAGATACCAGGGAAGCCTGATGAAGCAGGTGATAAGATAAAATACGCACTGGTGGGTGACAGTGATACATAAGACTTCCATGATGTATGGAGGAAAGAGTAGCCCATTTACTAAGTAGTACATAACCTATCATATCAGCTTTGAAATAGAACAGCAGCAGGGAAGGGTCCTGAAATAGGTACAAGCTCTGGTTCAAGCAGCCCTGCAACTTGGGCCATCTGATTGATTTCATGAATCTGCCGCTTTTTGATATATTAGAGGCAGGAATGTATGGGATTTGTGGCAAACACCAGTGGGAGAATAGCAAGGTAATTCTCTATTTTATTGGTCAAGGAACTGCCATATGTGGTATGGAAACATATACCATTTAAAAAAAATTCAAGGTATGTGAATGAGTGTTTGTAATGAAGGAATGACTGACCAATGGATCATGGTTAGACCATGTAGCTATTCGACCTGAACTATCATCATTACCTGATTGACCAACTAAATCATAATGTCATGCTACTCAGTAGCAATCTATCATCAATGAAGTGGTTCACTCAAGACAGATAATGTTTCCCTAGACTTCTGCATCCAGTTGGCTGAGGATTTGTGGAGCCTACATTGCACATTTTGTTTTGTTTGTTTGGTGTGTGTGTGTGTGTGTGTGTGTTTGTGCATGTGTTATACTGGGTATCGAACCCCAGGGCTCAACCCAGCCCTTTTTATGTTTCATTTTGAGACAGAGTATTGCTGTATCACAGTTTAACTATTCTGTCTGCCCATTTCTTTTTCCTCTACCCTCTTTTCATAATTATTGATTCCTAATATACACCTTGACTAAGTTTTCATTTAAAATTTACTTTTGTAGATGCATATGCATTGAGAGGGAATGCATAATGGATTAACTTTATAAACACCCAATCAGAAGGTGCTTAAAATACTTTCATTCTCCCATCTCCAAGTTTTAGTATTCCCCTACTCTACTATACATCTGACACTTGAAATACTGAGATTAAAAAGGTATCCTAATTCTATGTATGAAGTTTATAGGCCAAGAGAGGATAGGCCAAATAACTATAGAAAGTGCATTATGGTAATACATGACATGAAAATATATGCATATATTGTACAATATAATGTAAGAAATGTATTGCTTGCCAATCACTCATTCTAGGTAAAGAAGGAATTTTAATGTGACAGTACTTCCAGGAAAGAATGATAGTAAAAAATATTGTTGGTGATTCAGGGTATAGAGTAATTATAGGCAGAGTTGAATGGACAGAAGTCTGTCCGACAAGAAATATGTGATTAAGGTTTGATTATCTTTTTAAGGATATACCAACGCAATAAAATTATAACCAATGAAAGTATGTGTGCTTATTATAGAAAGTTTAAGTCAAAACTACATGATAAATCCAAGACACAATAATGAAATTATTGCTGTCAGTAGACAATAAACATACTTACGAATATTTACTCCACATTTCACTTTTTTTTGTGGTACTGGGGATTGAATCCAGGGGCATTCTACCTCTGAGCATCACCACTAGCCCTATTTTTTATTCTTTATTTTGAAACAGGGTCTCACTAAGTTGCAGAGGGCCTCACAAGTTGCTGAGGCTTGCTACAAACCTGTGATCTTCTTTTTTTTTTTTGCGGTACTGGGGATTGAACGCAGGGGTGTTCTACCTCCGCACTACACCCCCGGCCCTATTTTTAATACTTTATTTTGAAACCGAGTCTCACGAAGTTGCGGAGGGCCTCACTAAGGAGAGAGAGAGAGACAGAGACAGAGACAGAGACAGAGAGCGAGAGAGCTGAGGCTGGCCAGGAACCCGGATCCTCAGGTCTCCGCCTCCCAAAGTACTGGGATTACAAGCATGCGCCACCATGCCCAGCTCACATTTCACATTTTTATATGCACAGATAATTTGTTATTCCGATGACATTATATTTACTATATTTTAGAAAGATGGTACATCTTTTTATTAAAGGAAGAGTAATGCCAACTCCTAACTATCCTAGAATGTTAGGAGTGGCCCAAATGAAGTTAGTTACCAGCTTGTCTCCCTGACTACTCATTGTATTTATGTTTTCCTTTTGGTCATATATTTACATCCATGCCTATTATCCATATATGAGAGCTGCAACAAAAAATACTTAAAGGCATGGGGTTTCATACATAGAATTAGATCACAATGTCATCTGAGACATAAAGTGTAAATTTGGCATTAAATACATGAAATTATAAATAGAAGGAGTAGTGTAAGCCCAGCAATACTATGGAAATTGAATGGGCATCAGAGAAGATGTGAGTGCTAAAATATTCATTATAAGTTTGAGGTGGTGTGCAGGACTCAACTGCTTTATTTTTATACTTGAAGACAACCATAAATCTATAATAACTGTCAAAGATATTGCTAAAGAATAAAATGAGAGATTTAAGAAGAAAGGATGAAAGCAATGATTGGATTAAAATGTTTGTGAACAGAGTGTGGTGGTGCACACCTGTAATCCTAAGACTGGGGAGGCTGAAACAGAAGGATTGCAGGTTCTAGGATAGCCTCAGCAATTTAGCAAGGCCCTCAGCAACTTAGCAAGATCCTATTTCAAAATAAAAAATAAAAACAGCTGGGGGTGTAGCTTAGGGGTAAGAAGGTAGAATGTCCCTGGGTTCAATCCCCAACACCACCACCAAAAAAAAAAAAGAAAAAAGTGCTACACTGAATTGAGATCATGAGATGATTTGATTGTATGTTCATAGCCTGGTTTAAGGTACTTGTTAAAATATCAATGAAAGAAAGCTGACTATGAAAGCAGAAAAAACAAAAAAGTGCTGACAGCCCCAGTTCCAGGATTAAAAGTGAGAAAGCTCTAGCCCCAGGATTAAAAGTGAGGAAGCCCTGGCCCCAGGATTTTGAGGATTTTGCTCTCACTGGTGAGCTTTAAGCAGTCTCAGTCTGAGCTCATTAAACATCCTATTTATGCAACGTTCTTTGCTCATATTCTAGATTCACCAACCAAGTTTCTGACTCACATTTTGTTTTCTACATAGTATAGAAATGAGAAAGAAATGCAGTTATAGCTCTGAATGTTCTAATGTCTGGGACAGTGATTTCTCATAGTAAATTAACAAATGTGCTTACATGTCAGTCTGATAAGCATAGAAATCTGCTTCTGACAGATAAGTTACACAGGGTTCAAAGTCAGTTTTTGAACTTGATCACTTTGGCCTGCCTAAAGCCAATATAAATTCTCTGTGATGTTTTTTCACTTTGTAGGAAGCCTTGGAAAAGGCTGTTTACCTTCTCTCCGGGGAGCTAGGTGCACGGTGTGGTGGGAGTGGACTGTTCTGCCATGTTTAATTGCTAGCATATTCAGACTTAACACTACTTTGATTGAGCACCTTTGAGTGTTCTACAGTGTAAGAAGTAAAGCATTTTCTCTGTCACTCACCTCCCATTCTCTTCATTTTCTCTCTCTTAAAAGTTAAGAATATTTTTAAAACATATTATTCCTTCATCTAAGTTAATATTTCCTTTTTTTATTAAAGTCCTTGATCCCATTCACTCATTCATAATTTTTTAATAAATCTTATCTCTTGAATGTTAACTATCCAAAATGTCATCATTAAAAGCAACAATAGGATCCCACTTACTTGAGGACATTATTTGAAGTGTGTGGTAAATCATTGACAACTTATTGATTAATATTGTTGACACTTTTCATCAAAATACTATAGTTATTTTCAGTGGAATCTAACAACAGATGGTACTTGAATAACTTAATTTGCTCTTTCTCCAGGTTCATGAAGAGTAATCCCTTTCCTTCTCAGGAGGACTCAGGCCTTTGACTAAAACTCTACTCCATACATGTTAGAGTCAAGGCAGGCCCCTCATAGAAAGAACACTGTGGAGCATGAATTGTCTTACCATTCTATACTATTCTTTCAACCGACTCAATGTAGTCCTGTGTCCTAATCAATAGAATCCAACAATAATTTCTTATTATTTCCTAATATAGTTTCTTCTCCTTATAATGAGAGAACAGCCACCTTTTCACAACAGGATGAAATTCTACAGAAGTGAGAGGAAATTATATATATATTGCTTCAACTCAGTTCCAAATCAGTTAATCTTATTATTCAAAAGGACAAGATTTATAATAAAAATTTGGATTTTCAAAACGCACTTTTGAAATACATTTTAGTAGATAGATGAACTTTTACAGATGACTTCATAAATGCATTTATAGGTTGCCTATATTTTAGAGTATGACTGTCACTTCCATTCATGGAAAAATAATTAATAAAATTAAGCACACATTTAGAATATTCAGCCTTCCAATCTAACATGTTAACAGTTGCCTTTCCACCAATAGAATTTTAAAAGGAAAAATTTCCTGCAGACTAATGCTTTGGCAACTCTATTAAACTCTTCTATGTTAACTCATGAAGGAGAGCTGGGGGTGTAGCTCAGCAGTAAATCCCTTGCCTGCCATGTTGTGCAAGGTCCTGGGTTCAACCCCCACTTCTCAAATCAAGCAAACAAAAATAAATAAATAGAAATGGAAATCTTTCCACTCTGTATTAGAATTATTCTTAAGACAAATAAAGCAGTCAGAATGTCTTCCCAACCCTACAGCATTGAAAGAAAAAGAAATGTTGATGGAAAATAAAAAGCTAATCACACAGGTATACTAGATAGCAGCATGAGTTAATCAGCACAGGTGGAGATCATTGACTCACTTTGAACTCCATGGGAGCGTACTATTTTCCAGGTTTCGGAGGCCACTTCTTTGACATCTACTTGATAGTGATGAATAGGCACACCTCCATGGGAGTCCGGCTTGTTGAAAGAAACCTTGGCTGTGGTCTGTGACAGCTCTATAATCTTCACTCCATAGGGACTGGATGGCACATCTGTAAAGGAAGAAACACAAAGGACACATAACCCAGGTGACATGGATGGCCACTACCAAGACTTATGGTCTTACGTGAATTAAGAATGAAGGAAAACTGCTGTCCATATCATTTAACATGTTTAAATTACAAAGCTTGAATTAACACCTGAATGAGTTCTTCAAATTGTAAGAAAGAATGCATGGGTCCATTTCTGTTACCACAGCAAATAACAATAAAGTATTCAGAAAATAAGCTGTAAAATATTCACTTATTGAGAAAATATTTTGCTTCTCCATTTCTGTACAGTATAAACATTTCATTGAGGTCAAGGAGAATAAGTGTTTGTGTTTGTGTGTGTGTATGCATGTTAGAGAAAGACACAGAGAGACAGAAAGGGAATAATAAAAATGCAACCATAAATAAATCTATTATTTTATCATTACCATAATAATATTTTTTGAAAACACATTTTTTGAAATGTGTTTTAAGTTTAGAAAAAATTCTTAACTAAATAGAACTGCAACCTGTCAGTTCTATTATCATTTATTTCTCATTGAATTATATTAAACCTTTAGTTTTAATATTGACTTCTTAAGCCCTTTTTTAAAAATAGAAAAATCACCAATTCCAATCTCAAAGACATTCACAGGGAGGGTGAGGGATTGAGTAGGGACCCAGTGGGGAAGGCACCAAGAGCCCTGTGCATGTATTTTTCTGACACTCTCTACCCCAATATGATGTAAAATTACAATACACCAAATTTAAAAAAAAAGAAAAACAGCTATAAAATATTTCTTGGATGTATTGTATAATTTCTTTAATTACTTTACTTCAAGTTCAATAGAATATCCTAGGTGGACATTTATTTTAGTTTCAAAAATGCAAATTTCCTTAGAAATAATTACCTCAAAGTCAGAACAAGTAAGAGAAAAAAATGAGGAAGAAACAAATAAGCATGGATTGCCCTTAGTAAGACTGACAGTCCTTCAACTCAGGATGAGCAACTGTTGTAATGTCCACTAGGTCTAAGTTGGACATCGCAGTGATTGTCATCCTCTGGAGACACATGTCACAAGTGAAGGGAGTGTATACTGGTGGATGAGGGGGAAATCATATCCTCCTGGGCTTTCGCTTTTGATACTATGACACATACATGGACCTTTGCTCTTGTTCTGACTATAGAGGTCTGCAGTAGAGGTCTCTAATTCAGAGTTGGGCATGTTGGTGTGGAGCACCTAGAGAGAAATAAAAGCCCCCTCCAAACACACACACACACACACACACACACACACGCACGCACACACACCATTGGTTAAGCACAAAGTGCATATTATTTGCACAGTTGCCGATGGATAGACTTTTCCAGCTGTATAGTCCATTTTAGACTAAATCTTGCCCTGGCTTTTCATGTTAATTTTTCTTTCTCTTCTTTCTTCTATCTGATTACAAATGAAAGCATGCTTATGACTCGCAGTCCTGGTCCTTTTTACAAATTTTCTTTACATTCTGACTGTATAGGTCCAACTATGTACTGATGACTAAATTATATTTCTTCAGGAAAGTAGAATATATAAATATACATATATATATGTAGCATATATATATATATATACACATACACATACATATATATACATACACATACACACACACACATATATATACATACACACACACACACACACACACACACACACACATATATACCACTGAGCAAAGTAAGTAAACTAAGTACTCAGGAAATATTTAATGAATTAAATACTTCAGAAAGTAAAAATGATATACAAATGGTGTGAGGCAATACATTTGTTAATCAGCTAGATTTAAGCATTCCAAATGTGTATATACTTTAAGACATCGTGTTTTATACAAGCGCGTACAATTTTATCTGTAAATTCTAAAAATAAAAATAATAATAATATACAAAAGTACAGAACACATCTAAGTAAATCGCGTATGATATGCCTGGAATCCACATCTCTAATTATTCTCTTCACTCTCGATTGTTTAGGGTTCTTCTTTATCCATGATGCCTATGTTTTACAGCCATCACAATTAGTCACCACATTATTACAAAAATTTCTGCATTATAATTCTTGTGTTTATCACATCCTTTAAATTTCTATTGTTTCCTCCCAAACCAGTCATGTCTGCCTCTATCTGCAATGCCATTAGCTTATTTTCTATTGGATGCACCAACAAACCCTCAATCCATGTGGCATATAAATGTACGGTCAGTCTTGATAAAGAATTTTTCTCTAATTATTTCACTTCCCTGAACACACACACACACACACACACACGCGCGCGCGCGCGCAATGATTGGAAATAGATTTCAAGGAGCACATCAAGTACATGTCCCCCCCCATCTAACGCAAAAACATTTTAAAATGAGGATACACCATAAAGCAAAATCTGGAAACTCTATATCTGAATATCCTACCAGTGTGGAAGAAAAGGAAGGTAGCTAATGGATACAATGTGGCTGCAAAGGAGATCTTGAATACATTTTAAAAATGACATTCTTGAATTTTGCTCAAGGTTGCTTTGGCTACTTGGACTCCTTTGGAGACAGTCCTATATGAACTTCAGGAGTTTTTTTTCATCCTATATGAACTTCAGGATTTTTTTTCCAATTTCTGTGAGGCAGATCATTAGTAAGTTATTTTTAATGAATTTGTATATTACTTTGGGAATTATGGGCATTTAAAAATATGAATCCTTCCAATCCGAGAACAGGGAATGTCTTGCAATTTATTTGTGTTGTCTTCAATGTCTTTCATCAATGTTTCAGAATTTACATTATGGAGATATTTAACCTCATTGGTCAATTGATTACTAGGTATTTTATTTTTGTAGCTATTATAAATGCAATTACTTACCTGATTCCTTCTTCAGAGAGTTGGCCATTAATATATAGAAATGTTACTAAATTTTTCATGTTGATTTTGTGTCTTTCAACTTTGCTGGATTTATTTATTAGTTCTAACAGTGTTTTGGTGGAATCTTTACAGTTATCTCTATACCAGATCATGTCATCTGCAAACAAGAACATTTTGACTCCCTTTTCAAATTTGGAAGACTTTTCTTTTTTTTCCCAATGGTGCCGGGGATTGAATCTAAGGGCATTCTACCTCCGATCTACACCCACAATACTATTTTATTTTTATATTTTATTTGGAAACAGAGATTTGCTAAGTTGTGGAAAGCTGGCTTTGAACTTGGAATCCTCCTGTTTTAGCCTCTTAAGTACTGGGATTACATGTGTGTATCACCATGCCTGGAAGAAGTCTTATTTTTTTTGGTTCCTACTTTTTCTGATTAGGTACTCTAATAGTATGTTGAATAAAAGCAGTATAATTATGTATGTTTTATCTTATTGTGGATCTTAAAGAAAAAACTTTCATTACTTCTCCATTCAACATGATGTTAGATTTGGTTTTGCCATATATAGTCTTTCTTATCTTGAGTCACATCAAAGCTGAAAGTGTTTACTACCAGACTTCAAAATATATTACAAAGCTATAATACCCAAAACAATATGGTACTGGCAGAAAAACAGACACATAAACCAATGGAACAGAATAGAGAGCCCAGAAGTGAACATACAGATGCAGATGAATAAAATGAGACTTCATCCCTCACCATATACAAAAAACAAATGAAAATGAGTTGAAGAATTTAATGTAAAACTGAAAACTTTGAAACTACTACAAAAATAGGGGAAATGTTTCATGTTATTGGTTTGGGCAAGGATTTATTTGGATAAGAATTTAAAAACATAGAAAACAAAAGCAAAAATAGACAAATTGGGACTATATCAAACTACAAAGCTTCTGTACAGCAACAGAAACAATCAGCAGAGTGAAGAAACAATGCAGACTCACTTCTTAGTTCCAAGAGGCACAGAGTCACTTAGGGTGAAAGGCACATGCGTGTAGTTTAGGATGCTGGAATTATGTGAATGCCACTCCCATCTCCTCGGGAGGTGCATGTGGAACAGTCCACAGCAGGCATGAATGAGGGTGGCAGAGTAGCCAGACTCCCCACTCCTTGTTCTATTCCACAGCTCACTGTGATCTCAGCAGAGGGGTAAGCTGGCAGCAAGGTTTCCTGACCTCTAGTTAAACTTGACCTCTGGACCTAATTTGTGCTGTGTTCTGATTCATAACGTCCGGTGTCTTCCCTTTACTCTACCTTTCAGGTGATTTTTACAATTACCTAATTCTATTTATCATAATAAATTCTTTTTTGATGGTACAGGGTATTGAACCTAGGGGCATTCCACCTCCAAGCTACACCCCCCAACCTTTTTTATTTTTTTTTTGTTTTGAAATAGGGTCTTGCTAGGTTGCTGAGAGTCTTCCTAAGTTGCTGAAGCTGATTTTTAACCTGTGATCATCCGGCTGCAGCCTCCCAAAGTACTCTATTTCTGCTTAAATTATTCTTCAATCTCTGTCTGAAAAGAATTTCACATATTAAGGGGGATGTGAAATACAGAATTGAACTTCCTAGATCCAGTAAGATTGTAACATACAGTATGTGGCTATCAACTGTTTGTATCTCAAGAACTCTGTGCAGAGCCTGGCGTGGTGGTTCACGCTGGTAATCCCAGTACTTGGTAGGCTGAGACCGAGGATCCGGTTCGTGACCAGCCTCAGCTACTTAGTGAGGCCCTCCACGACTTAGTGAGACCCTGTTTCAAAGTAAAGGATAAAAAATAGGGCTGGGGGTATAGCTCAGAGGTAGAATGCCCCTGGGTTCAATCCCCAGTACCGCAGGGAAAAAAAAAAGAACTTTGTGCTAGGATGGCTTCCATCTCCTTCTGTTTTGAGTGTCTATTTTATTTCCAATAGCTATATATATATATATATATATATATATATATATATATATATAGTATGTATGCATATATACATACATATTACCTATTTCAGTTTTCCTATGGTCTGAATATTGGTGATTCTCAAAACTCCTATGTTGAAACCCCTATGTGATAGTACTAACAAATGGAATGTGAGCAGAGCCCTCATGAATGGAACTAGTGCCCTTATAAAAAGAGCTGAAGTTAGCATGTTTGCCTCTTCCCCCATGTGAGGACACAGAAGATGACATCTATGAGGAGGAGCACCCGCCAGACACTGAATTTTACTGATGCCTTTTCCTTGGACTTCAGAGCATCCAGAACTATGGGGAAAATTTTTCTGTTATTCATAAGTTAGAGAATTGAAGTTATTTTTTATAGTAGCCAGAAAGTTTTAAGACAAGTTGTGAGCTTAATTTAATGTTATAGTCAATTGGCAACACATTTGAATCCCTGTAAATTCTATTTCACTTCACTATTCCTCTGGTTTACTCCAACTACTAAATCATAATCATTATTCTATTGATCTTTTCATAAGATTTGATCACTTAACATTTATATTTTCTCCTCACAGGTAGTGCACTAACTCTGAATAATGGTTTTTATTTTATTTGTTCATGTTCTTTTAAGTTCAGTGATCAAATTTAAGTAGTCCAGGGTTCTATCCTTGATTAATTTACCTCTATTATTTTCCATGGAAGTGTTTATTCACTTCCAAAGTATTAATGGAAAATATTTATTTCATACTTATCTGAGTCATGATACTACTTTCTTACATGCCCTGGAAACCCAGATCCCTTTATTATTGGACATTTTAACGATGTCTTATAAGTTCACAAAATATAACATAGCAAGTCCTTCACACAAAAAAAGTCATTTAAAACAACTATGGGACCTTCAACCGTTCAAATAATATATATATATATATTATTTATATACACACACACACATATATATGTGTGTGTGTGTATGTATGTATATATGTATACATATAATTTAATGCATTGAGTGTTTATTATTATATATTATTATTTAAATATATAATTATTATATTTACATATATGCAATATTTATTGCATATATTACAAAGAAAATATGTATATAATATATATATTGCAAGGAAAGAATGTATATATTTTGATAATGAACTTTAAAAGTATTTATATATATTTTTTTTCTTTGCAACAATGGACAGTATTTGGGGATGAGTTTTATTTACATGTTTGAGTTACTTGAAGAAACACAGGAAGTGGCAATTTCCCTACATCTTATGTTATGTTGCAATCAATTTTGGAATGCTGCCAAAACACTTGTTCCAAGACAAATGTTGCATTTTGACTAAAAAGCTCCAAACTTCCTTCTTTATATACCAGACAGAATGTATGCATGTTTAAAAAAAAGCCATAATTTGATTTCTCACTACCTCTCTATTCCTAGCACCAACCACTGGCTGGACCCCTCCTACAATGCACTCCACCCTCCACTAGATGCCTCATTTCTCAATTTTTCTCTCTTTTTCACAATACGGGGCCTTTATTAAAATGTCACCTTGATTCTTTCAGACTCTCCTTTCTTCTTCCTTGGGACTGTTTCTACTAACTTATTCAAACCCAATTCAAATGCTGACATCTGTTTGAAGCTTTCCCCTGGAACTCCAGTCAGAATTAAATTTTTCGTTCTTAAGCTTCTTATTTACACTTTTATTACAACCTTTGTCTATCTTCAGGTTCCCAAGATCTAGAACAATGTCTGACACCTGATAGAAATTCACTATATATTTGTTGATGAGTGAGTTAACAAGTGATTAGGAATTGGTGCAATCATAAATTCCCTAAAAAGATGTCAAGTTTTAATATTTTGCTTTGTTTTGTTATTGTTGTTTTGGCAATATGAGAATGAGAAAATCAAGGGGATGTTATGAATAGTTTCTGAATGTCGTTAAGTTTGCTCATGATTTCTGAAAAAAGAACAAGGTGTATGTAGACTTTTCCAGGCTAAATCATTTAAGAGAAACTTAGCTTAATATCCAGCAGAAGAAAATGTGTTTCAAATAAAATAATTTTAACCTGCTTCTGGATAAAATACCATCTGAGTACAAAGACTAGTAGACTGACTGTAATTCTGAATGTACAGAATTCTGGTCAATTGGCACAGCTTAACCTATATGATCATATAGGTCTTTGTTCTCAAAAGTGACTTATATAGACTTACTCAACACTTGAGAGAAAATATAGATGACTGCTTCATGATACTTGTGCATTAAATCAATCTTGGAAAGAAAGGTAAAATATTGGATTTGACAGGGTCCCAACAGGTTAAAACGATGAGTCAAACTGACAAGCTGAGATTTAGTAGGGTAAGTATGAAGTCCTGAGCTGAGGTTAAAAAGAATCAATTGTGAAGCATGCTTAATAGTTTGAAAAAGATGGAGAATAAGCTACTAGAAGAGGAAAAATGGGGAAAATCAAATAGAATATTATATTAATTAACAGGATTGTAGTAACCAGAATAAGCAAGGTCATTATAATTTTACTACACACTGGTCTATGAGATCAAGAACTGTGTATTTTAACTGAAAAAATATCAACACACTGACCTCTACCCAATTTAGCCAAAATAGTTAATTAATATTTTTTGGGTACTTGCTTTGAGTATATTAACTCAGTCCTTGCAACAGACTTATTAGGTAGATGTCAGAAAAACTGCTGTGGAGCATGACCCAGAAATTACGCTTGTAATCCCAGTACTTGGGAGGCTGAGACCGGGGGATCTGGGTTCGTGACTAGCCTCAGCAACTTAGTGAGGCTCTCCGAAACTTAGTGAAACCCTGTTTCAAAATAAAGAATAAAAAAAATAGGGCTGGGGGTGTAGCCCGGAAGTAGAATGCCCCTGAGTTCAATCCCAGTACCACAAAAAATTAAAATGCATAAAGTATGAAGGAATTATGGTTCCTAGTTAGAAAGCAGGATTATCAACTAAAAGATGCATTTTTGAAAAAATTTCATGGTGAAGTCATTTAAAAAATATCTCTGTGTCTCATTATATTTTAATATTTTTATAGAAATTTAATAAAATAAAATGATCAAATGTATAAAATCATGTTTCCATGAATTTATAGACAAATACTTTTTTCCAATTTTCTAATGACTAGACATAGATCAAAGAGGACTGGATTCACTCTTGCTTGTGAATATAAATTCAGAGTTTAATAGAAAGATCTTGTTCAGTGTTTTTCTGACTTAATTCAAGTGCAAATATCTTTCATTTTTTAAAAAAATACCATACCATTTGAGGAAAAAAACAATCAATATTTCTTGGAGGAAGTTGTGAGAATATAAAAATGTAATTAAAAAAATAACTTGTTCATGTGTTCTAGTATTCCACATTACAATAGGTTGCCTATAGTTTATAATAATCACACACACACACACACACATATATATATATATGTAGTGGTACTGGACCCAGGAGCATTCTACCTCCAAGCCACACCCCCAGCCTATTTTATTTTTTGTAAAACTACAGTATGTGTATAGTATAGTATAATATAGTGTACTATAGTATAGGTATATAGGATATATATAGTATAGTGTATAGTATAATATAGTATAATAGTCACACAATATATATATTGTATATATATATATGTATATATGGGTCCAATAACACACACACACACAATATATATATTGTGTGTGTGTGTGTGTGTGTTATTGGACCCGGGAGCATTCTACCTCTGAGCCAAACCCCCAGCCCTATTTTATTTTTTGTTTTGAAATAGGGTCTCACTAAATTGCAAAGACTGACCTGAAACCTGAGATCCTCCTGTTTCAGCCTCCCAAGTACTGGGATTACAGGCATGTGCCACCACACCAGGATTATTATATACTTTATAAAGAGCTAGAAACAAGAATTTCAAAGTCTCCCAACAGAAATAAATGATAAATGCTTAAGAAGATGGAAATGCTGATCACCCTAATTTGATCATGAAACATTGTATACATGCATTCAATTATTACACCGTGCCACACAATTATGAACATTTTTGATCAATTAAAAATAAATAAACAAGTTTATTGTAGAAAAGACATGAACTAATGAGATCTCATGTGGAAACAGTATAACAAAATAAGATGCAGTCCTCAGGCTGCTCCACTAAAGGAAGCTCTTTGATCTAGCTAATATTTCATCACACTCATCGCTTAAATCATAATAGTAGATATAACAATAATAAACTGTGTTTGTATGCATTGGTCCATAATTTATGAGCCTATTTTCCATCTGTTAAATTGGTATAAATAACCTCATGAACTTCATTGAGCTATTATGAGAATTATGAAGATTACTACTCATGATTCAATTTAGCTAATAATCCCATCTCTTTCTACACTTTATCAAGCTGCTCTTCCCCAGCAGAGATCATGCCAAAGTGGCATAAGGCAAGAAATACTTAGCTCAGGAGCATATGTGGCTGGAGTTCATATGACTAATTTCCACAATATATGACAATTGCATTGTTACTAAATAAGGACTGCATCTCCATTGTTAAAGACAATATTATTGTAATTATTCAGAGATTTAATATAAAGAGTTGCTATATTTTAGAATAAAAGTGTATATCTGAATATTGAATAGCACTAGGTATGTTGACTAATTATTACATAACAAAAATCTTTTTAATCTAACAGCCATC
>PVJS01012117.1:0-44456 GCA_004027185.1 Glis glis | reverse complement strand
CTCCCCTCCTCTCCTCTCCTCTCCTCTCCTCTTTTTGGTACTGGGGATTGAACCTAGGGGTGGTCTACCTCCAAGTTACCCTCAGCCCTTTTTATTTTTATCTTGAATCGGGGCTCACTAAGATGCTGAGAGGCTCATTAAGTTGTTGAGGCTGTCCTTGAGCCTGCGATTCTCCTGTCATAGCCTCCCAAGTACTGGGATTATAGGCGTGCACCACCACATCCAGCAATTTAACAGAACCTGGTGACTCACTGACACTCTGCTCTGCACACGGGTGAGGACTTTGGTCTTCAACAAAATCTCTGACAGGCTGTGATATTGGGTGGGAATTTAGGAAAGTCCCAGATTCCTGGAATTAATATGTTTTGATGAATGCTTTTTTTCATAGTTTCCAGGTTAATATGCTTTTACCTAAACGTAGTGAAAAGGACTTGCTACTGTAAACCACTGAAATCATGAGCTGGGAGAAAATTCAGTGATCTCAATTCCTTTGGTTCCCAAACCCAACTCTTTGCTTTCTTTTGTCTACAGAAACTCCACTATCAAGGGAAATAGCCCTTGCCAGTGCCCTACTGTCATGGGTAGACTCGATTACCCTAACACTCTGACAGGAGGGAAGGGCTGGCAAGAAATTGTGCCCTCATTCCTGCACTTGTCAAAATCACAACCCGGGATGTGGCAAGTTCATAAAAAGAAAAAGGGGGAAAAAAAAGAAAATCTTGACTTCTTCATATTACTGCCCAGTCTAAAAATTAGCTAACATGCCATTTATTTTTAAAAATCTTGAAACGGGGTCTTGTTAAGTTGCCGAGGGTCTCATTAAGTTGCTGAGGCTGGCCTCAAACCTGCAATCCTCTTGTCTCAGCTTCCAAGTACTGGGATTACAGGCCTGTGCCACCACGCCTTGCTTCAACATGCTATTTTTAATGTTATCAAAATACTGTCTTGCAAGGAATGGACATATATTAATTTTTGTCTCAGAGAAAGATGGCTTTAGGACTAGGTTTACAGATAGTTCAAATTGGAGGAGATGATGAACTTGATGGATCCTGCTTCTTAATTGTTACAGTTCTCCCCCACCCCCACCCCCATTTTTTTTTTTTGTGTGTGTGTGTGTGTGTGTGCAATCCGTCTTCTGGAATTGTTGGATGATGTGGGAAAACATCGTGACAAACATCCTTGTTTACGTTCCTAGTGGGGGCCACCGTTTTGTTTCCTGGCTCCCTGCCTCCGCCCCTGCTTGTCGCGGCTGGCGGTTCCCTGACAGCTCAGATTCCTCCGTGGACATCTGTTATAATAAGAGCTCTGACGGGAATAGATTTGCAAATCCATGGACTCACAATGGAACGGGAGCCAGTCCTCAAACGTCACTGGAGATAGGCAGATGGGGTCTGAAAACAGAGTGTTTGAACCGATTAGGTCCAGGTGAGCGCGTGTATTCAGCGCACACTGGAGAGTTATTCTGCCCCCGACTTCTCTCTCTACCTCCTTCACCCTTCACCTCCCCCATTGGAGACACGGGAGGGTTTCTGCTGTCTTAGAGGGTTTTTTCCCCCCTGTCCTCAACACTTGCTTGGAGACGGGCCCTTCCAGCCCCTGGAGCAGAAGCACGCTGGGTATTTACCCCGTGCCAACCGGCTCACAACAGAGAAAAGCCACCCCTCATGCCTCACAAAGGGAAGCAGGGCAGCACATGGGGCATTCCCACTCGTCACAAATGATGGCTGTTTGTGCTAGTTAACCTTTTCCAAGCCCGGGTCAGCTCCTGCTGGGAGGCAGGGGCGATCTGGAGGGAATGAACGCCTGGCACACCCCAAAGTCTCCAGCACTCCTTGGCCCCCAACACACGCCATCGCCTTTGCAGAAGATGGGAACAATCCTGCATCCCGCTCTTCATAAGTCAGCGGCCCCATGTGTGGCTGACAGGTCGGATTCCAGGAGCTGCCTCCAGGGGCTCCGCAGACGCTGCCTGATAACCCAGCTCCTGGCAAAGCCACTCACCTCCTCATTTCAGAGGAGCCTCCGAAAAGGGATGACATGCAGGTGTTCTCATCCTGGCCTTTATTATTTTCAGGAGTTCTGCGGACTGTAAACAGAAGGCATCTTTCAAAGCCTAAAGTCAAGTCAGGAGTACACGTTTGTTTTTCTTTTTTTTTTTTTTTGCGGTACTAGGAATTGAACCCAGGGATATTCTACCTCCGAGTTACACCCCCAGCCCTATTTTTTATTCTTTATGTTGAAGCAGACTCTCACTAAGTTGCAGAGGGCCTCACTATGTAGCTGAGGTTGGCCATGAACCTGCGATCCTCCTGTCTCAGCCTCCCAAGTACTGGGATTACAAGCCTGTACCACCACGCCCAGCTAGGAATACACATTTTGATAGCATATAGATGGAAGCAAAACCAAGCAGAGGGATTGTGAGACATTGATAAGACCCATTCTGGGGGTCTCAGGAGAATATGGACAGCTTCCAAAGGGCGATGCTATCTAATGAAGGATGAGGAGGGAGGAAGGGTGACTGCAAAGGGAGATTTTGGAAGTCATCTTTCATGGGGTGGGGGAAAAGCAGGCGTTTAAAAACAAGGAGAATTCAACGTTAGGTGTGAAGTTGGTTTTGTCTCCCCCACTGAATCAGATTTTTGCACATTGCAGGTTGAAGCGATCAGGGCAAATGTACTTATTCCAGCTGCCAGGGATCCTAGGAGCAGAACGCGTATGCTGTAATGCACTCCAGAGAAAGCTGAACGGTCTGCCGAGCTCCAGTTTTCAAACCCTCCATCCCTGACTATCTCCTGCTGCCAGCCCAGGCCTGAGTACTATTGGGCTAATTCAGCACCGTCTGTTTATAGCCTGGCATTGTGCGGAATGGTGTGTTTACGTGGCAGTGAATACACGGAGAATGGAGGATGAGCCAGGCACAGTTTAAATAGTTCATTAACTACAAAAGCAGTTAGCTGTGAGGGACTCTGATGCTGAGCTGCCCCAGCATTTCTACGAACAGACAAAAAAAAAATTATCTAAGATTGCAGGAATTACATTCTGAGGAAATTCACCTTTAAGTTCTACTCTTGTTTGTTAAAAGATATTCAGATGGCGCCACTAGACCAGATACCTGTGTTGACTAATTGTGGTAGATTAAAGAGGGAGGTAAATGAAGGCAGAGACTGAAAAAGTGTGTACATTTCATTGGGAAGATTAGCAACCAGATGCATGAAAGGGGACAGGAAACATCTCTATTTTTAGGTCATATCTGTCATGGAGGCTCTTAGGTACCTGGAGAAAACCATTACTGGTTTTTCATAAGACCATGCTATAAAATATTAAATTTGGTTTGCATCACTTTTTTTGTGTGTGTGTGTGTGTGTGGTATTGGGGACTGAACTCAGGGGCACACTATGACTGAGCTACAACCCCAGCCCTATTTTATTATTCTTATTTTGACATAGGGTTTCTTTACGTTTCTGAGGTTGACTTTGAACCTGCAACTCTCCTGTCTCAGCTTCCCAAATACTGGGATTATAGGTGTGCACCACCATGCCCAGCTGCATTGTGCTTTATTTTTATTTATTTATTTATTTTTCGGTACCGGGGATTGAACGCAGGGGCGTTCTACCTCCGCGCTACGCCCCCGGCCCTATTTTTTAGCCTTTATTTTGAAACCGGGTCTCACGAAGTTGCGGAGGGCCTCGCTAAGGAGAGAGAGACAGACAGGGAGAGAAAGAGAGAGAGAGAGAGAGAGAGAGAGAGCGAGCTGAGGCTGGCCGCAAACCCTGATCCTCCGGTCTCCGCCTTCCAAAGTACGGGGATTACAAGCATGCGCCACCACGCCCGGCATGCTTTATTTTTAAGGTACAAACACAAACTCCTCTGGAAACATCGAATAATAGAAAGAATGTGTGTTTGAGGACTAGAAAGTTTGAATCTCAGCGCTACCACTTACTGGCTGTGTGGCTTTGAACATGTTTCTTAACTTCCGTGAGGCGTGGTTTCCTCGTGTCTAAAATAATAGGCTGACAGTACTTGTTCCAAACAGTCATTGGAGGATTAAATATAAGGATGTCTATAAAAACATCCAGGGTAGTATTTGTAACAAAATAGGTGCTATGGCTTGGATAAATGCCGCCTCCCCTAGAGGTCCATATGTTAAAGGTTTCTCCCCCAGGCTGGTGCAACTGGGGAGTCTGTGTACCTTCAAAAGGTGGAACCGTATGGGAGGTCCTTAGGTCATTTGGGGGCATGCCCTGGAAGGAGATGTGGGACCCCAATCGCTTCCTCTTGCTTTTTGTTTTCTTGCCATGGCCGCCCAACACCCTGCCAGAGGCCCAAAGCAATGGGTCTGCCGGATCTTAGACTGGAATCTCAGAACAGCGAGCCAAATAAACCTTTTGTTTTTATAAGTTATATATCTCAAGTATTCCATTATAGTGGCAGAAAGCTGATTAATAGTAGGCAAATGAATTTAGTTTTCTCCTGACTATAGATAGTCTTTTTAATGCAAATTCATAGTTCAAATAATACTTATAAACTATATGATACTGGTTGACACTAATTCTATTTTATTTATTTATTTTCATTTGTTTTAATAATTTTATGTGGAACCATTTTCTTCTTAAGTTTTTAATATAAATATAAATATATAAAACACATAAATATATTTTATATATAAATATACATAATATAAATATATAAAATATATATAAATATATATTTTAATATAAATATATATGTATGTGTGTGTGTGTTTGTGGTATTGGAGATTGAACCCAGGGGCATTCTACCTCTGAGCTACACCCCCAGCCCTATTTTATTTTTTATTTTGAAACAGGGCCTCACTAAGTTGTGGAGGACCTAAGTTGCTGAGTCTGGCCACAAACCTGTGATCCTCCTGTCTCAGCCTCCCAAGTACTGGGATTACAGGCATGCACTAGCATAGCCAGCTTATATTTTATTTTGCTAGACACATAATTGCACATATTTACAGGGTACAGTGTGACATTTCAATACACGAATGCAGTGTGCAATGGTCAGATCAAGGTAACCGGCATGTCTGTCACCTCAGACATAGACCATTTGTTTGTGTTGGGACATTGCAATTTTTGAATGTTCTGTTGTGTACCTGTAATAAGCCAGCATTGCACAAGAAGCATGTGCAGAGTTTGTATCCTTGGGGAGCTGGCGATCTGGGGACAGAAAGTAAGAGAGCTGCTTTTAAAAGTCTGGGTGGCTGTTGTGAGAACTGTGAGCAGTGAGTGGGGCAAAGGCCATGTCTTACTCATCCCACTTTCTCTCTCTTTCCTTCTCTTTCTTTCTTTCTCTCTCTCTCTCTTTCTTTCTTTCTTTCTTTCTTTCTTTCTTTCTTTCTTTCTTTCGTACTGGGGATTGAACCCAGGGGCTTTCTGCATCTGAGCCACATCCCCAGACCCTTTTATTTTTTACTTTGAAACAAGGTCTTGCTAAGTTACTGAGGGTCTCGCTAAGTTTCTGAGACTGGCCTCGAGCCTGTGATCCTCCTGTCTCAGCCTCCCAAGTACTGGAATTACAGGTGTGCACCTCCACACCTGTCTACTCATCTCACTTTCTAACCTGAAGCACACTCCAGACAAAACTTCAGTGAGGAAATTAAAGTTACATAACAGAGATGATATTTGATTAGCGGATAGAAGTAGGGCCAGTTGGTAGCAAGCATGGGAAGCTGGATTCCTGACCAGGCTAAACAAGTATTGGCCCCTGCAGAGACCTGGGGGGAGGCTTCAAGACTAGTCTGACATTTATGGTCCCCTCTGAGACCTCCACAGGGCTGGTGTGTAGACTTGGAATGGTGATATTGTCACCTCAGCAAGGAGCAGAAGATGCTACTACACATTGTTCATAGTGTGAACAATGAAAGGATTTATTAGCTCATCCTCAAGATACCAGAAAGAAAGCAACTCCAAGTTGGTTTATATAGAAGCTCTGTGATGTTGACAAAGGCCCAGATTCCTTCCATCTTGTCACTCTCTGGTCCTCAGCACAATATCCAGGTTATCCTTAATCTCCCCATTCTCACAAGTTGGTGAACACGCTTCCAGCTTTCAGACAGACAGGCTCATGTCTAGCAGCAGAAGAGAGATTTCTTCCTGAACATCTCTTTGTGAAGAAATCCTTCCGTGGACTTGCCCTCTCATCTCACTGCTCAAATTGTGACATACAACAAACGTAACCAGTCACTGATCAGCAGAACCGGACCGGTGCACAGGCTGCCCGAGCTCAGTTGGGGTTCTCTGAGCTAGGAAGAAGGGAAGTGGGACCCGTCGGGTGGGAACCAATGATGTCAAATTGAGGCATGCTGCAGCCATGAGGAAAGTGTGGGTTTCGATTCTGATTTGCTATCTGACAGCTGTGTGACCTTGGGCGTATTATTCTGCTCAGGCTGCCATTACAAGGTAGTGTAGAATGGATGTCTTAAACAGCAGAGATTTATATCTTCACACTTCCAAGCGCCAGAAGTCCTGGATTGAGGTGCCAGCTGAGTAGGCTCCGGGTAAGGGCTCTTTCCCTGGCTGTACATGGCCATCTCCTCCCCGTCTCCTCACATGGTCTTTCTTCTGTGTACATGGAAAGAGGAGTGGGGGATGGAGCTCTCTAGTGTCTGTTCTTATCAGAACACTAATTCTGTTGGATTAGGACTCCACCCTTATGACCTTTTTTAACCTAATCATCTCCTTACTCCAAATACAGTCACATTGGGGGTTAGGGCTTAAGCATATGAATTCGGGGGGGGGGGTGACACAATTCCATCCATAGCATTGGGTAAATTACCTAACCTCTCTAAGTCTCTTTTCCTTCCCTTGCCAATAGGGCCAATCAATCCCCTTTCTATCATTCTCACAGGGATGCAATGAGATAACATATGTGATCAAACTTATCCCAAAAGCCTTGGCTCGTCTTACTTTATCCATTGTTCTTCTCACTCCATCAACTGAAATCAGAGAACTCATGCAACATTGATGGATGCTTCCAAAAATTACGTGGCTTTCTATAGTGTCTATTGAGTTTAAGAACTGGGTTCTGGTTTCTGACAACCAGAGTTGCTTAAATACAGAAAAAACAAACCCTGCATTATTCTGCCGGAGTATGATAACTTATTCCTTCTCAAAGGTAGCTTGAGAATTTTGTTATATGAATGTGCCTATGGGCATTCTGTCATTCTTTGTTGAAGACCAAAGGGTATAAAATGGAAAGCTCTGTATAGTTTGGAGATAAAACACACCCAGATACCCAGTTTCTTGCAGCTGGAACAGTTGGTTAAGAGAACTGTCTCCCAAGGCAGTCTGCCTCAATATGGATGAAACTACTTGACTGCTGGATGTCTTAGTTTTCTCATTTGTAGAGTGGTCATAGTAATATATTAATTATAATAAGATCGGTTATAATATTTTACCACACTGAGTTGCTACTATTAATTATAATAGTAACGATAATAATATTGTACCTCCTGGGGTTGCTATGACGACAAGTTGAGTTAATACATGTATAAAGTGCATAGACCAAGTGCTGTCATCTGTCACCATCATTCTCAACACATCGTCTATAAGTCACACTCTGTGGATCAGCCTGTAGCTGCATCTTGGTATGCATTAAGATGAATTCCTAGAGGAGTTGAATTGCCCGGTCAAAGGGCACTTGACGTCTGCTTCTTGAAGGCTCAAGAACTTCATCAAATGGGCCAATTAATTTGGCCGCTGGGCCAGGTGTGCTTTGTGTCTGAGCATCTCTCGGAGTCAGGAGAGGACGGCCAGGATCAAAGCCAGGCATGAGCACTGTGACGCTGAGCTTCCCCGTCACTGTGGTGTCACAGGCGTGCCTGGAAGCATTTCCTGGAGATGTCTAGTAACTTTCTTGGCACGTACATTCAGTCCTATCTGTTGATGGACCTGGGAACACCACTTCTGTTCGTTCTGCCCCTTAGCGGCCATTCATCCCAGAACACCCTGTCAGGGAATGGCCCACGGCATTGTGACAGATAAATATAGTTAGTGAATTACCCATTCAAATGACCCAAAGTTGATTCGGTCCAGCCTCACTGTGTCACTGGGCTGACAGTCATTCTGATAAGTGACAGGGTTGATGGCTGCCTGTGGCTGCTGGGTTTGTTCCCCGCTGGCATCTGAAAGGGAGGACTTGCCCAGGGTTAGCTGGGCTTGGTGCAGACGGAGGAGGGAATGAGCAGGCTTGGGAAGGAGGTCTCCCGGGTTTGGGAACAAAAGGACACAGTCAGAAAATGTGCCCATGCATCTCTTTCTTGCCACCACTTCGTGCCTCCAGGATGCATGTCCGGAGACGATGGCATTCTGTCTTGCTGACTTCTCAATTCCTCTCTGTACACCTAAGCTCTCGTCCCTGGCAACAGGAATGGACTGGGCAGCTGGAGAGACTTAAATAACTGGGCTCGCCTCCCCTTTCATCTTTCTTTGTAGGTGAACTAGAGGCCAGAGAACAAACAGATGATAAAAGAGCAAGAAATCCTTGAAAATGGATAGGCAGAATGCATCGTAGGGGCTGCAAAAAGAAACCAGAGGAGAAGGTCAGATTCTGTTACACCTTAAACCTGCTTAAGCTGAGCAGAAAGACAGCAATTGAATTAAATTGGCAGAAGGAAGACTTTTCTAGGAGTGGGGTTTGGATATTGACTGTGTTTTCACCCAAAGTACATAGCACATGGCATGTCCCCTAACATGCCTGTTCAATGAATGACTTATGGTGACAGGAAGGACCCATGGGGGCTCAGTCTTGATCTTAGCTCCATCACTTATTATTTCTGCAGCGTTGGGCACGTCCTTTATACATTCTGAATCTGTTCTCTTACTTTTAAAATGGGCCTGATAACACCTCCTTACAGGGTTGTTGAGAGGCATAAGATAATATATGCAGACATCGGGTGTTTAGAAACATTATTGAGAAATTACTGTTTTATTTTAATATGACTCATAAGAGGAGTTGTCATTTTGGAATACGAGCATCCCTTTATAATGCTGACATATTTTGAAGATATCCTTCAAGCTAGGATATATATTGTTGATGGAGAAGATACATAATAGCCAAAAGCTGTTTTAAAAAAGTAAATTTTAGAATGGGTTTCTGTTTGCTTAATTGCAACAGCATCTACACATACAGGCAATCCAATGAAAAGGATGAGATATTTATTCCCTCTGCAGACAAGGCACAATGACCATATAGAGTATTAAGGGCTCTTGAGATATCCCCATCTATTCTAGGTGATTGGGAGACACTATCTGAAAGGATTGAGTTATGATGGCAGGTGGGCATCTTTAAAAGAGAGGACTCTTGTATTTTCATTATAGTTATGAAACTAAGTTAGATGTAGGCTTTGCTATGCAAAGATGACTCTTGAGATATCTTTCAATCTCTGGATTTTTGTCCTCTCTGGGACTAACAGGTCTGTGCTTATTTAGCCACAAGAGCATGCTAGATACTGTGTCCTTTCCTAATCCTTGTAATGACAGGTCTTGTCTCCAAACTGATCTGTCCAGAATGTGGACAGATCACTAGTTTGTGGAAGCTGGTCCCTGTGAATCAAGACCATTGTGAACTTACATCTTAGCAGAGCCTTAGATGAGGGCTTGCCCATGGGAAGTATATTTGGGGAAATAATTTTAAGATGGAAGGAGTGAAAGCCAGTCCAAGGGTGTATTATTATTAGCTGGTTACTGCTGAGGGTAGTGGGGATGGAAATTTGAGGCTCCTCTGAAGAGCTGTGTAGACTGCTCCTTAAAATTTTCTCCCAAGACATGGGAAGGGGGGTGTTTTTCCATTAACTCCCATCTTCAGTGGTGAAAGGTTGTCCCATGGGATGTTAACTCCCTTTTCCTTCCAGGTTTGCATATGTGTCATGATGGCTGTCTGGGGCTGTGCTGCAGAACCACGAGGGACATGGGTGTAGTTGAGGTTCAAATAGCCTGGAAACAGATGGTGTTTCAGCAAGGCCTGGGTCAAAAAGGAGAGCTAAGCAAATGGGAGACAGAACACAAGAGGTGCTCAACCAGTGGGGCACACCAGATGTAAGGGGAAACAGGACCAGGGCATGTTGTTCCATCAACATCTTGTGCTACTAAAAGATAAACTTAGGCACATTAAAAACTTACAGTTATTTGAGTGGGGCAGTAATTCGTAAATCTGGCAATGCCAGACTGTGATTGGTTCAGGCTCCACTGAGGGGATAAGAAGGGGAAATTTTTGTAAGGCATTAGTGGAAGCAAGACAAAGCAAATAGCTGATTGGTTAAAGTGGTGCCTTCACTCATTTTCTGATGCTCTAATAGAATACCAGAGATGGGGTAATTTGTAAACAATGGGAGTTTATCTGGCTCATGGTTCTGGAGGCTGGGAAGCCCAAGAGCATGGTACCAGCCTCTGGGGAGGGCCGTCATGTAGTGTCATAACATGGTGGAAGGCAGGAGAGCATGTGCAAGACTGAGGATGAATGGGGGCTGAACTCATCCTTCCATCTGGTGCCCACCACAGGTAACTGACACACTCCTGCAAAATGCAAAATGGCATTAACCCACCCACGAGGGCAATGCCTCTGTACCTGGCCACCTCTTAATTGTCTCCCAACACTGCTGCAGTGGCAATTAAATTTCATTCAACATGAGTTTGGGGGGGGTGCATTCAATCCGCAACTAGTGGAAAGTCTGCAGTTAGAAGTTAGTGGGTAGTTTCTGCTTAAAAGAGCTTAGGTTTCACTTTCCTAGGCTGTGCCCATTCTATTCTTATTTGGGTCTTGATTCACTATGTAGGAACCCAAGACACTGGAGCCCTCTTGGCCTAATGGTCTTCTAAATGAACGATTTTAACAGCACCATACATCGTGTTAGCTTTTTTTATTTGTCGCTGTGACCAAAATACCTGACAAGAACAACTTAGAGGAGCAAAGGTTTACTTGGCTCATGGTTTCCGAGTTTCAGTCCATGGTTTGCCGGCTCCATGGCAGACACGTCATGGTGGCAGGGTGCGGTGGAGGAAAGATGCTCAGCTCATGGCTTCCAGGAAGCAAAGAGAGAAAGAAGGGGTTAGAGACAGATACAGTCCTCAAGGCCATGCCCCCAGCGACCGCTTCTTCCAGCCACGCCCCACCTCTGAACCTTGAGTATTGGGGACCAAGCTTTCCACACATGAGCTTTTGGGGGTACATTCTAGGCCCAAAACATAATATTGCTGGAGCTAGAGAGTTTAATGGGGCACAGTATAGGCCATAGCTTTCAACCTATAGTACATAAAGAAATATGACATATCAAGGAGAAGCTTACTGTCTGGTAGGAAGACAGACAAGCACCATAGTAGATATCCGCATCAGAGCCTCTCATGACTGAGGAGAGAGTGAGTAATTCCTCTGGAGTCCTGGGAGGAAGGTTTCACAGAGAAGGCAATCATGGGTCTTGCAGGGTGAATAGGACTCCACAGGTAGTGACAGGGAAGAAGAGCATTCACACGAGACAGACAGATGAAAGAGCATGTTTGTTTTGAGCACGCCCATGAAGTCTTCATATTTTCATTCTTTCTCTTAAGGGTTCCTGGCTCAGGCCACTGTTTCAGTTAGGTTTCTTTTTTAGTTTTATTGTTGATTATAAGAAATAGAGTTATCCTGGGAGGGATGTTAACTGTGAGATTATATTCAGAAAACAAGGGGGTGCACATAGAGGTCTTTGATGGGCCAGTGACAATGAGCCCAACACTCTGCTCCTGAGATACCTGTAGACTGAAATCTCCCCTGTTGTCCCTCCCCTCTCCTCCCATTCCTCCCTCCCCTCTCCTCCCACTTGGGGCCCCCATGCCTGGGGATTGTGGGTAGTTTGTTTACTTATAAGGGGACAAAGGAACTGCAGACATGGTTTCTCATCTTCTGTGAACCCCTATCTTGAGTCTCAGGGGTCACTTATATTCATTGCTTGTTCTTCACGTTGGTTTAGGGGAGCTTGTCATCTGTCACTTTAAGAAATGCCCGCCTTTAAGGAATGTTGACCTCTAGCAGGTACTTCATCCCTTGTTACTTCCTGTCAGCCTCTGCGGTACCCTTCCCTGGCCACTGCTGGACAGTCTGTGTCCTTTGCCTTCTTCCTGCAAAACTGATCTCAGGACTGGACCTCTAAGCTGTCATCTCCATCTCAACATAGGTTGTTCAAATCCATGAACTTGCAGCCTAACCTCTCATGACTGGATTCCAGCATGTACAAACATCGGTGGGCAGATGGGTCTGTGGGATGCATGCATGTGTGGAAGGGTGTCAGGGGATTGACTGAGAGATGTGGGGCTTCCTAGGACCTTGGAAATCAACAGACAGGCATCCTATTACTTCACCGAAGCATAAAGCCTATTCTAATGTTCCTTTATGTGTGAGCCTGGTACTACTGTGTACCTGTTACAGAGCAGGTTTGTGCCCCTATTTCCAAAAATGTCCTCACATCAACTCTATGAAAAACACATCATTTTTGCTCTGTGAATGAGGAAACAGAGGGTTAGGTAATTTGCTTAACATTACCTAATCCCTACGTGGCTGCACTAAGATCCCACTCCAGGTTTTAAACACATATCTATTGAAATGCATTAAGTTACTCTCTGCTTAGTACGTGACACTGAGTAGCTAGTACAGTGAACCTGGTGCTTGGGAAAGGCGTTGAACGCAGCCAGCCTCCTGGGCGTCCAAGCTTAGCAATACAGCACACTGTGGAGTGTGCATCGTTCACTCCCGTGGTCCCTGGCAGCCCACCATTGGGAGAGACTATCCCACTGTGGATTGCTCGTTTGGAAAAAGATGAAAACTCAAAATTCTAACTACAGTTTTTACTGAGGGATTTCACCCCATTGTAAAGCTGAGAAATCTTAAGTTGAACCATTTTCAGTCAGGCCCTGTCTGCAGACAGGCTCGGGTGTATATGTGTTTACAAAAGATAAAAACTCTCTCCCGGTGTTTTATCTTACCTGGTTGCTCCCTTATTGTGTCACCAACCCGGTTTACCTGAAGTTCTCCCTTCCGTTACCACATCATCCGTGCAGGGAGTAGTTTGATGGGCAGCCCAGTCTGGGCAGCCTTGTTTGACTCACGTCCTCGTCTTTCTTGATGGTCTCCTAAAAACCCAGAGCCTGTTAGCTTTCTCCCAAGATTTTGTTGCACCTCTCTGTGGTCAACGTTATATAAGAACAGGAGTCCTCTATTGTACCTGGTAGATGCCAGGTGAGTAAAACTGATTAGTGTGTTTTCTTATAGCTTTTGACATTTACCATCTTTTTGTGGTATTAGGGATTGAATCTGGGCGTGTTTTACCTCCGAGCTACACCCCCAGCCCTATTTTATTTTTTATTTTGAAACAGGGTCTTGCTTAGTTGCTGAGGGTCTCGCTAAGCTGCTGAGGCTGTCCTTGAACATGTGATCCTCCTGTCTCAGCCTTCCAAGTACTGGAATTAGAGGCGTGCACCACGGCGCCTGCCTGTTTGTTTACCTTCTTATTGTAGAGTTCTGTTTTTCTTCAGACATTCGCCCTGTTTATAAAATGCTGTTTGAATTTAAATAGGTATTATGTTGCCTACTTTGCTTCCCATTGGGTTTTCCTCCTAAGTCCTTTGCATGTGGAATTTTTAGTCTCTCTTTGAGAAAATATTAATTTGCATAGAAACAAAACCCAATTTCTGTCTCTGCTTTGTTTTTAAACATCAAGCTAAAAACATCAAATGATAGTTTCTTCTTTAAAGATTGCCTGTCCACAGACTGATTATATAATACCTTTTTAATTATGGTAAAATACAAACTAGCTCATCAAGTTATTAATTTCTTGAGTTTGCAAGTTCTCTCTTATGGCTTCAAGGCAGTAACTTTTAAAAGGTTTCTCCAACTGTTGTCAAACCAAACTTCCAAGTACCCTCTGCACTATCCTGTATCTCTGTGAGCAAAAAGTACACTCACATATACTCTCACACATCTTTCTTCTACATGACATTAGCTTGAATATAAATATAAACTTTAAGTCTTTCTCCAAGTGAAATCGCCGGAGAACTGAAAGTCCCCAAAGCATTCTCATTCTTCATACAAAATGGAAATTAATAGCCCTTCTGTCTTTTTTAAAAACATAGATGATCATGTCATTGTTCATTAACCATCCCAAAAGACATCACATATGGAAGCTCCCTTTCTTGTTCCAATGAAACATGTCTTCTTATTAAAGGCACTTTGCATATACAATCCAGCATATGATTAGAAAGTAGGCGGTATGAAAACATTGATATTTGTAGCTCACTTTTTTTGGAACCGCCCCTGCCCTGCTGTAGCCGTCAAAGGCCTTGATTTGCACTTCACTGATGAGAGGCCAGAGCACTGAGGGATTTAGCGTTTCAAGCTCAGATTCAACTCCAATGTGCTGGAATGGAATACAAAGTACAGCTCTGCATTCATTATCACTTAATTATACAACCAGTTGGGTTTTCAAAGGCATTTTCCTCCCCAAAGCAAAAACTGTGCCAGGTACTTTTGTTTCCCTGGAATGACATTTTCATATTAAAAATTTTTTTAAATCTTCCTGTTGCAAATTCAGGAACTTTTTATGTCACATTTTCCCCCCTAATGATCGCTTACTTTGATTGGAGAGCATAGGCCACGATTCATTGTTTTTTCCCAATAAGTTTTTCTTAAACGCAAAGCAACAACTATAGTTTTTGTTTTTGAAAGAATTGGCTAAAGAGAAAGATAGTCAAGCTGAGTTTGTGCTACTCTGATTTCATAGTTATGGTAAGCTGGAGTCACTACTGCAAAATCTGAGAATAATGAATCTTTGTATTAGTCCAGAGTAGGGTTTTTCCATCTCGATGCTATTGATATTTGGGGATGAATAATTCTTTACTGGGGGGACTGTCTTATGTATTTCAGGGTGTTCGGCAGTATCCTTGGCTTCTGCCCACTGGATGCTGGTACCCCTCTCCACCCCTTCCACCTTCTCCACTATTATGACACCCCAAAACGCCTCCACACATTCCCAAATATCTCCTGGGGGGCAAAGCGGTCCCTGATTGAGAACCACGGGTCTAGAACTATAAGGAACTAAAATAATAATTCTGTGTGTATTGTGGTTTTAATTTCTTCTCTATAGGTATATTTGGGAATAGTTTGTCAATGCCTGGCCCTTCATTTTAAAGTATGTGGTAAGCTGGGTGTAGTGGCACACACCTGTAATCCCAGTACTTGGGAGGCTGAGACAGAAGGATCACAGGTTTGCTGCCCAGCCTCAGCAACTTAGTGAGACCCTGTTTCAAAATAAAAAATAAAATGGGGCTGGGTGTGGCTTGGAGGTAGAATACCCCTGGGTTTAATCCCTAGTACCAATAAATAAATAAATAAATAAATAAATAAATAAATAAATAAATGTACATGGTAGACTTCTAGTGGACTATTTGGATTTACAGGTTTTTTTTTTTTGTACTAGGTCTATCAAAAAGCATGTGTAAAGTTGCCTAGGGAAGCATCTCTCGGCGTCCATCCTTGCCTCACCTCCCATCACACAGTGAAAGAGATTTCCTATACAGCAGCTAGAACAATCCTCTAAATGAAGTCAGACCGTACCTCTCCTCTTCCACACACCTCCAGTGGTGCCCACCTGCCTCACCTGGAGTGGGAGTCAAAGTCCTTACAGTACCTGTGAGGCCCCATTGGATCTCGCCTCCCACCTAGCTCTGACATTGTCTCTTTCCTCAGCGTCCCTGGTCACACTAGTCTTCCTGCTGTTTCCAAACTGCCCTGTACAGTCCCATAGTACCTAGCCTCTTCAAGAAAAGAAAATGTCAGCTTGAAAATACATTGATATGTTTAAAGCTTTAATGTAAATGTAGAGTTTGAAAATTTTAAATATTTAAAGAATAGCAGTTTGAAGAGGCATCGATCCATTGCCTTGCCAGGGCTGTCGGACCATTAGTCATCCTGGAGGCCAAGGACACGTATGTCTCCATCTGGTCTGTTTCCACTTGTACTAACTTTTTCAAGATGCACTAACAAGTAGTGGCTCTTGTGAGTAACTGAATGCACTTAAAAAGGGGGTTTGAGCAATGGAGTGGGCCACTGTGTGATACCTCGCACCCCAAATTGGAGGCTAAGGGGTATTTTTAGAGTGTGACAATCTTTTTTATACCTCAATTTCACATCTGTATATACATATACATGAATGTGTATACATGTTATATATACATATGTGTATATATGATTTTATTATATATCTTATAATGTATTGATGTAGTAATAAAGTATATACATATGTACTATAGTTATCAATTGTATAAAATATAAATATAATTTTATTAAATTTATAAATATTTTTTGGTACTGGGGATTGAACCCAGGGGCATTCTACCTCTGAACTACATCCACAGTCCTTTTTATTTTTAATTTTGAAACAGGGTCTGACTAACTTGCTGAAGGCCTCACTAAATTGCTTAGGCTGGCCTTGAACCTGAGATCCTTCTGTTTCAGCCTCCTAAGTACTAGGATTACAGGCATGCACCACCACACCCAGCTTATTTGTTTTTTTACTTAGACTTTCCAACTACCACTATGAGTCAACATAAGATCATAAAGAGACTAGCATATGTTCTTTTCTTTTCTTTTGTTGTTTAAACCACATTATTGAGGTCTGAGTTACACACATGTTAATGCATGTGCACAACCTGGTGAGTTCGGAGAGACAAGCTTCTTGGCTGAATGACATTCTCTTCTCCATTTGTTCTCATCCTATCTCCCACCTCCTTGTTTCTTCTCTGGTGATTTTTAAAGGTCAGAGCCTCATCTTTGAACCTCTTCAGGGTTAGAAAGGTCAGCCTTGTCTCCTGGCCTCTTGGGAAGAGGCTGAGATGAGGAACCAGCCAGGACTCTCCAGTATGGCAGTGTGATGCCTCTCCCTGCCTAGCCTGGGAGCAACCAAAACATGCAGTCCCTTAGTGGACCTAGGGGCTGGATCTGACATGCATGGAGAGGGTATAAGGGAGGATCACAGTGTGTGCAGCTGGGATTAAGGATGGGCACAGAACCAAATTGCAGCCATTAAAGGGGCAAAACACAAGATTATTGATTTCGCATTAAAGTTTTTTCTTCTTGAATGTCTGTGCTCTGGCCTCTTTGGACCCCGCATTACAAAGGAAAGGAATCCAGTGTGACAGTGTGATACTGTAATTTTATCACTGCTCCAAAATGAAATGATTACTTCAGAAGGATTTAAAGACAATTATCTCTCCAGGGCAGAACTCCCTGGGTTCAGAAAGTCTAAAGGTCCAAGGTGAAACTAAATGTGGAAATTGTTCTTATGTGTATGGGAAGAAAAAAGAAAGCCTCTTTGTTAAGATTTTTCATATCCCATATGTGGGAGTGACCTCTGGATGCTAGTTGGGATGGACTTTTCAAATAGGAATTCAGAATAAAAATGGGAGTTGGTTTAGGGTAAGCTTAGCCATGTGTAACTACCTGCTCTGCCCGGACTTGATGCTAAGTTGGTTCAAACTTAGAAACTTACAGTGATTTACCATTTTCCTCAGCGATATCATCTGTATTTTATACAAGGATGATTTTGGGGTTGTTTAAATTGCATTTTCAAGGCAGTCCGTATGTGTTCAAGCTTGGCTTAGGGACTGAGATACATTTTTTTTTCCTTTGAAAGTGGCAGATTTGGAGAATTTCCAGGAGAATGATTCTTCTTTGAGGCTCCCAATTGGGTAGTGATGAATTTCAGAAGGAGCAAGACATTTAAGGAGCTTATTTTTGTGGTTTTTCCTCTGATTCCTCAGAAATAAATATTGCATGATTGAAGTTAGTTTAGGGTTAATATGTACCAAATAGCACAGGTGGGAGGTGGTGGAGGAAACCTTGATGTGAAAGGATTACTCTAAGAAGAAAAGAAAGAAAACGGACCTCGTGAAAATTAGGAGAGAGACCAGGAGAGTAGTAGAAGAGGATTGGGGAAGAGAAGCGGGGAGGGAAAGGGGAGAAATGGGGAGGGAAACACATCAAATCATGTTATGTGCATATATGAGCATATCATTATGAATCTCATGTACAGTTACAATGCATCAATTAAACATTTAAAAAGTAAAAATAATAAAGAAAAGCTCATTGGATATGCAAAGCTGCTATAGTGAGGGTGCTAGTGGAGACTGACTGAAATATTACATGTAAAACACTCAGAATCCTAAGTCCCCACCTGATATCCAAACATTTATAAGTATTAGCTGTAATTGTTTCTTAGAATGATTACCACCTTTTTATAGTTGGGGAAACTGACACTAAGAGATGTCAGATCATTTCCACAAGGTCATGCAAGTAGCCGAACCAGGACTTGAAGCCAAGTATTTCTGTGCTCACAGCACAGGTTACTGGTCCCTCTATGTTATATTGCCCTAAAGGAATTTGTAGTGAAGAAGGGTACATATATTTATGAGTATTGGTGATTTCCAGTGATAAGTAAATAAATGGTGCCAGGGCAGAGATTCTGTCTAGATGGGGAAAATGGGCACCTTTCAGAGAGCGGTGACATTTCTTCTTAGCAATCGTACAGATAATATTAATTTTTGTCAGTCTTACATTGACTGAATTGCATTTTCAGTTATTAGTTGTTGTGGCCTTTGAATTTGGCTTAGGGCATTTTAAGGGGTTGGCGTTTCATTATAATTGTGCTATGTCTGATTTGTTTTATGATTTTTCATCTTTTAAAGATACTTTTATTGATGCCTTGTAATCATACATCGTAGTGAGATTCAGAGTGAGACGGATGCACATGAACACAGCACTTGGTGCATTTGCTTTTGCATCCCTCCAGGCCCCTCCTGACTTATACTTTAAGAAGATCCCTTGGATGACTGTGGAGAATGGCACTGGGGGCTATTTGGGAGAGCGGAGAGTGGAGATGATGTCTAAGCTGGAATGGACAGTGAGCAGGAGCTGGCCAATGAAGGGGTGGAGGGTGGTGTATTTCAGGAAGACTGGGAAGTGCAAAGCCTAGAGGTGAAAAGATGGTTTTAGAAACTGGGAGGAGGTGAGGGAGGAGCTAGAGAGGAAGACAGAGCCCAGATGAAATGGCTTCCAGAATATTAGATGAAAAAATGAGTCTAGAACATCAGCCTCGGTAGGCTGAAGGATACTGACGTCTTTTGAATGACTTCCTGTCATTCAATAACATAGGGGAATAACATAGGGGAAGGATAGATGCTTCCCCTATGTTATTATTTTAAATGTAATGCAGTATGCTCTAATTTTCCCCCCAGAAGATCTAGAAATTTGAATTTCTATCTCCTGATTTAAAAAAAAAACTGGAGATTGAACACAGGGACATTCTACCCCAGAGCTACAATGCCAACCCTTTTTACTTTTTATTTTGAAAGAGGATCTAAGTTGCTGAGGCTGGCCTCAAACCTGCAATCCTTCTGCAGTCCTCCAAAGTACTGGGATTCTAGGAAGGCACCACTGTCCTGGCTTGTCTCCTGATTTTTTAAAAAATGCCTTTATTGGTGCATTGTAATTATACATCATAGTGAGGTTCAGAGTGATACAAACATACGTGCACATAGCACTGGGCATGTCTGTGTGGATTGCACCCCACTCCCTGCCCCCTTTCCCATACAATGAGTTGGCAAACTCATTTTTTTAAATTTGTTTTTTTTTTTTGTGGTACTGGGGACTACATCCCCGGCCCTATTTTTTTTATCCTTTATTTTGAAACCAGGTCTCATAAAGTTGGGGAGGGCCTCACTAAGTAGCTGAGGCTGGCCGCCAACCCGGATCCTCCGGTCTCCACCTCCCAAGTACTGGGATTACAAGCATGCACCACCACGCCCGGCTTTTTAAAAATTTTTAATCCAATGTGAGCTACAGAAAAGATGTCTGTGGGCTGGGTTTGATTGTAATTTCTAGTATGTGGTCTTTGAGCAGCACGACAACGAGTTCAAATGCTGTCTCTAGGCCAATCAGGAAAAGGTCTCCTCTTATATTTCACAACTAGCTAAAGGAAAACTGTCCTGTTAAATACACATATCAATGATGGCTGTGTTGAGAGCGGCAGCAGTAGAGTCATGCTGTGTATGTTCTACACAACGTAGCAGCTCTATCTTTGAACAAGAATACAGGGTGGGAAGAAGCAACAGGAAACTGACACAGACAAGGCAGTGGGGTGCTGGGGCAGCTTGCACTGACTCATCAGAGCTGACTGTGCACATCTTTCCCAACTCTGCACTAAATAATGTCACGTGACAGCTCAAAATTGGCCACGGGGTGGGGGGGGAAGTGTTTGCACCAGGGAAATTGGCAAATGGTACCAATCAGAACTTTGTCCAACTCCAAGAACCAGGTATTAGACATTTACCAGAGCACCACTGGATGAAATCGTATCATGGAACGCTTGAAGAACCTTTAACTATTTGGGCATTAGACTGTGGGTAGGGGCAAGACTAAAGAATGACCCAGTCAGTGCACTTCTATGTCCTAGGTGTCTTCATTCAAAAATCCCTTCACTTCCTGAACCAAACTAAAACTTGCTTTTTCTTTAAAGAGATGACTTCTAAGCTGGGTGTGGTGATGCACATCTGTAATCTCAGTACTTGGGAGGCTGAGAAAAGAGGATCGCGGGTTCAAGGCCGGCCTTAGCAACTTAGCGAGACCCTGTTTCAAAATAAAAAATAAAAAGGGCTGGGGGTGTTGCTCAGAGGTAGAACACCCCTGGATTCAATCCCCAGTGCAAAAAAAAAAAAAAAAGATGATTTCTTTCACACCTTCCTGGTGGAGGCTGTTCCTCCTCTCTCATCTGCACTGTGTCCAGGGACAGAGGAAAGGGAAGGAGACAGGACACTTGTGTTCCCATTTTGCATCTTCCAACCATCGCTCCTCTGACCTTCTCTCACTTTCTTGACACTTCTGGTACGTTGCTCTAACCCCTTTTCTTGACCACTGAGTAGAATTACTGCTGATTTACTCCACTGAGAGCACCGGTGCCTCCCCTCTGGCTCTTCTAGCCACTGCAAAGGCCATCAGCTTCCTCTATGCTCACAGGGACGATGCATTATTTCAGTCCTGATCCCAGCATCTTGTGACTTCGTCAACTTCAGGGACCCTTTACCTTTGTTCCACTTGGGACATGCTCAGCCACAGCCACACTCTGCACCACAAAGCCAAGTCCGGAATGGCTTAACCTCTCAACTGTGGTCATGATGCCTCCTTGTCTGCAGGTGTGAGGTAGGGATTGAAAGACATGATGTGTGGAAAGTACTTAGCAAATGGCCTGGCTTATAATGTGTCCAACAAACATTTCTTTCCTTGACCTTTCTTATCTTTTAAAGACAGAAACATAACTTTGAAGCCCTGGTATTTCTCTTTTTTTTTTTTTTGAAAGATCACTTGAATTTGGCTTCAACGGTTGATACTTATGTACTAAACTTTCTGCTAAGTGACATCCTTAGGAATCTTTTCTTTCCAGCAGCCGCGAGCTGCTGGCGTTCAATGTTATTGGCAGCAATTGTGCTAACATGCACAACACAATACCCACCCTTTTAATTACAGAACATTCTTGCAGTAAAGTGACACTGATTCTCATCTGATTAATATTTATAGTTCTCACTTTTGGCTAGACGCCAGGTATCTTCATCATGTGCGTTTCCCTGGCTTCGCAGCTCCTGTTTCTACCTCTCTGCAATCCGTTTACTTGTGTGAGCATATCTCTGTTTCACCCAGTCCAGGAGTGTCAGAGATTCCTAAATCCAGACACCTCTACTCACAAGGAGCTTCTAATGAGCAAATGTGCCTAATTACAATGCGTGGGTAGTAAGGAATTTTATGTGACTGTGTGTGTGAGAGAGAGAGAGAGAGAGAAAGAGAGAGAAGAGAGAGAGAGAGAGAGAGAGAGAGAGAGAGAGAGAGATTGGGGATTGAACCCAGGGGTGTTCTACCTCTGAGCTACACCCCCAGCCTTTTTTAAAAATTTGAAACAGGGTCTAACTAAATTGCTGAGGGCCTTGCTAAGTTGCTGAGGCTGACCTTGAACCTGTAATCCTCCTGTTTCAGCCTCCCAAGAACTGAGATTATAGGTGCGCACCACCATGCCTGGCTAAAATTTTATGTGATTTTTTTGGGGGAGTGGTCCCTAGAGGGTTTGAACCTAGAGGGATTGAACCTAGAAGGATTCTATCTCTGAGTTCTATTCCTACCCCTTTTTTAATTTTTTATTTAAAACAGGGTCTTGATAGGTTGCTGAGAGTTTTGCTAATTTGCTGACAATGTCCTCGAACCTGTGATCCTTCTGTCTCAACCTCCCAAGTACTGGGAATATAGGCGTGTGCCACCAAGCCTGGTTTTATGTGACTTTTAAGAAAAACATTTGAACGCTTACATTTGAGGGAATTTGGGGAAAGGGCCATGATGACTTTGATCATCGCTCAAAACTTGCTTCCCTGGCTCATGAGTGAAATGAGTATTAGATATATTTCATCTGTGTCTTTCTTTTGACAGTGTTTATGTATTTTCCACTTGTTCATCTTAGGGTCCTAAGACCCTATTCTTTATTCTGAAATATGAACCATCATTTTGTGGTTTATTGCAAAAGAATTTGCATTTTTCACAAACTTTTCCAAATGTGGGAATATGTTGTCCATAGTAACAGTTACAATGCTGCAGTTTGCCATAGATTATTTTAAAATGTTCAAACTCAGATGTCCCAGAGGTGAATTTTTCCTAAAGCAGAAATAACATCTACATTATGGATTCTATTTTCAAAATCTGTTTGTTTTCCATTTCACTGCCAATGTTGCCTATCTCATTTAAATCCCCATTATTTTGTGCATAAATAAGTTCAATGGCATCTTAACTGCTCTTCTTGACTTCTCCTTTCCATCCAAATCAGTGTTGGGTTCGTGTCTCATTAAGATGTCCTATTGCCCATGGCACTGGTGTTCAAACAGTGTTCCAAGGGACATACCAGGGACCCCAGCAGTGCCTGTTTGGTGAGATTGTCGATAGGGGCCAAGGTATTAGTTCCTATCTTGCTCTGACTAGTACAGCTCTATGTAGATTGGTTTTTATTTTATTTGGGTTTCTTGAAAGATTCGGTTGAAAACAAGTGTTCTGCTGTTTCGAAAAATTATTGATCCTCCAGACAAAATCGACATTCTTGGCATGGTAGGCAAATCCCTCCTCAACGTGCCTCTGTACCAGCATGCACTTTTTCTACGTGCTGGTACTTTCTTCTCCATGGTACTGTTTTACTCAGTGAATTGCTCACTCATCATTCCTTAAACACATAGTTCCCAAACTTTTGTTCATATGGTGTTATCTTTTCTTAAAACAATTTCCTCCCAGGTTTATTGAGGTATAATTGACAAATAAAAATGATATAAATGGAAGGTTTCCAGTGCGATCATTTGACATATGTGCGCATTGCCAAATGACTGCCGTGATCAAGGAAATCAGCATGTCCATCACCACATATCATGACTTTAGGTTCTACTGTCTTAGCATGCTTCAAGTATACAGCCCAGCATTCTTTGGTTAAAAAATCTGTTTGCCCTACTAAACAATGAACTTCATGAGGGTAGGATTCTTTATTTTGTGGTAGGTGCTCAAGGATTCTTAAATTGCCGAAAAGTTCTCTCTCCCTCTGTCTTTCTTTTCTTTTCTTTTTGGTTGCAAAGCCAACAGCTGTAGAAGAAGTAGTACCAGAGTGGAGAAAGGGCATTTTGCAGTGTTTTAAGTGGGCAGAGCTGCACCTCTGGGAGACCGAGAGAGCCGTGGGCACCCCACTCACTTACCATCTTAGGGCTCCTGTTACCTTGCCTACAGATAAATGAGGTGGACTTGAACTCATTCCTTCTCTAAGTGGGAATGATGCCATGTGTCTATGTATTTGAGAGTACCCTGTGGATCAAAGCATACCCTTTCTCAGAATCCTCTACTTTATAAAAGCCACAATTAAAAGTAGTTTTGGGTAGTTAGAATTTCCTTTATCTTTTGAGCAGATTTACACACATACTTTCATCTGTTATGTCAAAGCCACAGATATTTTGATAGTTGACTTTTTTCTCTTGCATATTAATGACAAGAAGAAAGTAATATATTAATGGACTGTCATTTGCTGCAGAATAACAACAAATGTAAAAGAAATTGTATTTTAAGCTGGGCACGGTGACACACTGCCTGTAATCCCAGTAACTTGAGAGGCTGACACAGGAGGATCACAAGTTTGAGGCCAGCCTCAGAAACTTAGCTAAACCCTATACAAAGAAAGTATTTAATCACAAAGTTAATCTGATTCATGATGTTCATATGCAGAAATTACAAAAGGATGAGAGTTTTATTTGATGACCATAAGATTTTAGTTGGAGAAGATGAACATGTCATAGACTTGTGTTTGGGAATAACTTTAAATAGAGGGTTAAAAATGACTGGAACAGAGCACAAGAGAACAGTTGAGGAGGTTAAGGGAAGTTTAATCATTTCTTCAGTACAAAAGGTTGATTTGAAAAGAGATCAGTTTGTTTTGTTTCTAGAAAGAAGACCTGCAGGAAGTTCAGGAAGTTACTAAGTCAAAGACTATCGGTCAAAGACTGTTGGAATGAAATCTAACAAGAAAGACTTGAGACTTTCTTGACTAAGGGATCTTTAAAAAACAAGCTGGGATTTTTGTTTGGCTGCAAATATTTTAGATATGGACCTGGGGTCCAGCCTGGGACTCCAGTGTGGCCTCCCCATGAATGTCCAACTCGTACTGGTCCTGTTACTCTGCAGAGGAATGGCTGGTAGTTAGCCAGCCAAAGATTTTTTAAAAAGTATTTTTATTACCAATTGCGATTAAAACTCTGTTCAGTCTGTACAGCTTACGGGTGTGTGTGTGTCAACTAGTCTTTTATTTAGCTGCACGGAATCCTGAGACAGATGTGAACAACCTTTGTTGGTGCAGCTAGAGTCCTTGACTAGTTGGGGGTAGGGGTGGAGATGGGAAAGAGCAGAGGTTAGAATTTCTTGTAAGTTCCTAAACAAGGGAGCATGGCTTTGGATGAAAAGGGTCCCTAACTGGCCCGTCTTCGGTCTGCAGCCTAGCTCTGCCCCCTGCTGTTGGCTGCTCCACTCCTATTCAAATTTAGAGTTCCAGGAAGAGGGATTTCAGGATATCTGGAGATTTTTTTTTTTTTAACCTCCAGAACTACCTCCTTCGTGGAAAATCAGCCCCTCTGTTCAACACCAGGGCCCTTTCCCGTCCCCTATGAGCAGGCGACACTCATCCTCACGTCGAAGGCTTCCCCAGTGCTTGGCCCTGGGCAGCAGACCAGATTGTCAGCGGCGAGGTGTGGCAGTAGCTGTGACTTTGGTGGCCGGGGCGGGGGAGGGTCTCCCCGTGAGGCTGACCCCATTGTGGTTGCCGGGCGACTGCGGGGCTCTCGGAACCGCGGTGCTCCGCGCCCCCAGGGCTCAGCCAGCTCCGCGCCGCGCCGTGCACGGGACCCTGCCCCTGCAGCTCCAGGTGGACGCGGGGCCTCCGGGCTCGAATTCGAAGCGAGTTGGTGAGCGCCAGTTTGCGTTCGGCGAGCGGGCGCGGCTCCCGAGCCTTTGCACGGGCCGGGCCGGGGCGGGGGCGGCGGGAGCGGAGCCGCCCGGTGGTCGCCGGCCCCTCCACCCGCGGGCCGGTCCCGGAGGCGGGGAGCCGCGCCCGCGCCGCCCGCCCTGCCCTGCCCCCGCTCCGCGGCCGGCCGGGACGCACACGCTCCTTAATCCTCCGCCCCCCGTTGCTCCGGCGACGGCCCAGACGAGCAGGTGATGCATTGACAGCGAGCAGATGGTCCCCCGCGGAGGCGAGCGCGGCCACAAAGCCCCCGCGCCGCGCTCCCCGCATGCTAATACGGCGAGGCGGGGCGGGGCGGGGCGCAGGGCACGCCCCCGGCCCGCCGGACCCGCGCCCCTCGAGTCCCCCCAGAGGGGTCCTCTAAATACACCGAGAGGCGCTCTCCCCCCGCCCCACCTCCCTCGCGGCCGCTCCGGCTCCCTCCGAACTCCCCCCCAGTGGTTAATTTCCATTGAGATCAACGCTTAACCCCTCCTTCCTGGCCCCTCACCCCCATTCCGCGGCGCCTGCCCACATCTGCTCCCTGCTGGCATTTAATATTCAATCTTCGAAGACCAGAGGAATGGATTTACCACTCCCTCCCCCGCCCGCCCCCGCCCCCCGAACGCAGCCTAGCGGTCCCTGCGTCTAGAGCTGGCGTTGACATTGCTAAATGTGTAGAGACAAGTTATTTATCTTAACCCCCCCCCCCAGGGTCTTTAGGCAGCTTCCCTTGGCCATCCCTTCTCGGAGTTCAAAAATAAATCAGTCTTCTCCCCTGACGACTGTGCTGCCCCCTCTCGGGAAAGCCTCCCATTCACACACCCTCCCCTCACTCCTTTGACACCCCCTCTTCTTTACCCTATTCACTGCCATGTGGCAAATTGAGGGGATCCTATAGTAAGGGCATGAAAACTGCTAGGCACTATTCACAATTTAATACTAACTTCATAGCTGTCACATAAATTCATTGCCAGGCCCACTCTATAATGGCCGAGAAGAAACTTTAAGGGAAGGAAAAAAAAAAATCTGAAGACACTGCCATGGTGTCTTTCTTTGATTTGCAGGTGTTTTTTGAAACCATTACTACAGTAACTGCAGATAGCTTTTTCTAGCTGCCACATAGAGTGCTTTTTTTTAAAAAAAAGAAAAAACATCCTCCTCCTTTTTATTTTACAGTAGATAAAAAATGCCAAGTGCCAATAAAGGCTTAAATAAAAAGCAATGGAGAAAGAAAGAGAAAAAGAGACTAGTGAATAAAATTGGGACAATACAGGGTCACAGAGCTGTCGCAACTAATGTTATAGTGTGGCTGTTGGGCAGGCGTACAGAAAACTTCTTGTTTCTTGATTTTTATGGAGATTTGGTCTAAGGCATGGAGCACTCTCTGAACAGGTTTAGAACAAGTGGCAAAGAAAGAACGCTTCACAATAAACTCCCGTCCGATAGGCTTTATGCCCACAAACACCTGTGATTTACAAAGAGGCATTGCAAAGGACAAAGGCAGGCCCGAGGGCCAGGCTATTGTGGGGAAATGATGCCGCGTGTACCCAAGGCTGTAAGAGAGGGTTGTTTTATTTTAAAACTTGTTTTAGATCCTTGCTATGCAAACTTACAATGAGAAAAGAAGTGTTTGATTCTTCTAAGGGCTCATAATGACTTTTTCAAATGCTTCTTACTCATTTTGATAAGTTCTTAAACTGGCAAATATTGTAATAACCAGAATTCAAGGAAAGTTGACTTATATAAGTCTCAATGGTAGATGTGTTAGAAATCATTACCTAAGACTCAGAAATAAGGGGTTAGACTGTTCACTTTAGGGAGGTATGAGATTTGCATTTGTTTTAAAATTTTATGAACTTTTTCTTTCTCCCAGGATGCTAATAATTTCTTGTTTGTTTCCTCTTTAAAAACAATCTGGGATTTTTATTTGGCTGCAAATATTTTAGATATGTATCTGGGGGAGGTCCAGCCTTTTTCTTATCTTTTGGAGCTCCCCCCCCCTTCCCTCTTGACTTTTGTTTTTTTCTCTGTTGTAGTTTCTTTACCAATGTTTTAGGGAGATAGGCAAACATGAAGGCATCAGGCAGTAAAATAAAGAATATTAGGTTGGGGGAGATTCTCTTCAGTTAGGGTGACTAAGAAAATCCTTCCCAAGAAGGCCACAAGTCGCCTGGAACCAGAAGCAAGTGGGGAAACAGAGGACTGAGCAAACAGAAATGTGTGCAGAGGCCCCGAGGCAGAGGAGCTTCAAGGGTCCTGGGTTTTATTCTGAGAGAAATGAGGAGCTACTGAAGGATTCTGAGTGAGAGATGTGCATGATCGAATCTATATTTTAAGATTATTACTCCTGCTGTTTTGAGTAACATTTTCATCTGTTTTGTGCCGCTAGAACTTCATTCTACAGACTGGGTCATTTATAACTAACAGAAATTTATTTGGCCTGTGGTTTTGGAGGCTGATAAGTTGGGGAGTGTGGTCCTGGCATCTGGTGAGGGCCTTGGTACCACCTCATCCCGTGGTGGAAGGCAGAAGGGCAAGGGAGGATTGAAATGAGCAAGAGACAGAACCGGCAGTCCCAAGCCCTTTTATAAGCATGAACCCACTCATGAGCGTAGAGTCTTCAAGGTCTAATCACCTCTCAGAAGTTCCACTTCTTAACACTGTTGCATTGGGACTAAGTTTTCAACACATACTTTTTTTAGGGGGGGGGACATATCCAAACCATAGTAAATGTGGATTGAATGATAGAATTACAAGTGTGATGACTGGCTAGGGAATTTTTAGAAGACCGCTGTAGAAATCTGGCAAGAAATAATAATATTCTGTACTAGGATGGTGTTACTGGAAATGAAGAGAACAGATGGATTTTGGATGTACTGTAGATAAAGAATGAGGAGGCCTATGAATGAGAGTGCATGAGTGGGGTGGAGAGAGAGAGAGAGAAAAAGAGAGAGAGAGAGAGAGAGAGAGAGAGAGACCAAGTAGCCGCATTGGACTGCACAGCTTGACCAGTGATGGAAAGGTGGACAAGAACTGACGTGGGGGGAGGGGATGAAAATCAAGAATTCAGTTTCGACATGTTAATATCAAGCTGTTGTGGAGGGGGCCAAGGGGAGATGGCGGTCCCAATAACACACAGCAGAGTGGACCTAGACCACGGTCATTCCCCAAGCCTCTTGAGATCTGTGATGTGTGTGGCATAAAGGGATATGCTAGGCTAATAAGATGTCTTACTTTCTGAGTCTGACTCAGATGCACAGGGTCGACTTGGCAATTAGCATCAGGGGAGGACCTGGAAAGTCATGATCTGGGGAAGGAACCATTAGAGTCATGAGAGCATGGGTGACAGGAGCAAGCAGAAGCCTATGAAATAGAGTCGAGGCAGAGGAGATTCTTTGTGAGACATGAGGGAAGCTGCAGAGAAGCAAGTGTATGAAAAGAAGCTGCGTCTTGGGACTAGAGGAACCTTAGGGTGAAAATCTATAGTATGAGGCACTTGAGGTCTTTTTTGTTGCTTTTGATACAGACTGAATCTCCTATTTCAGATTTTGAAACAACATGCAAATTGCTAGAGAATCTATTTAAGGAAAAACAAATAAACATGTAAGCTTCAGAATGAGGAGTTTCTAATAATTAAGGGTTATGTTTGGGAAGTCAGTAAATTCCTCCTTTCTTGTTGGAGTCCTGGCTTGTAGAATAAAGGCTGATTTTGAATCAGCTGGATGAATGTAGGATAAATGACTCCTTGAGTAAAGGGCTCTCTGGTAGAGATGAATTGGGGATGAGGCTTGAGATTTTAGCTGGAGTGGGTTTCCCAATCTCTCTGATCTGAATTGACTGTAGGTAACTCATGAGTCATAGCAGAGGAGCTGGGATGGGTAGAATAGTGATTGACAGGCCTCATACCAAGGTCTACAAGGTCTGCTAGCCATGTAGACCTTGAGTCTGGGCACAGGGGGGCAAAAGAGGAAGCAAGATAATAATAGAGAGTGAGAGACAGACCCTTATTATTGTTTCAATAATGGTCCTGGTAAATTTGGTCCAATAGATAATAGGGCTTTCCTCAATCTTGCCAATTATCTCTTGAAAGAAGGAATATTTGTCTCCATATTTTCTCTGGGGAGTAGAAGAGAAGGTGCTATACCTATAATCCCAAGGAATGGAATGGAGGAACCAGTTTCTTCTTGCTGTAGTACAAAAAGAGCTTTCAAATATTAGACACCAGTATGTAGAATTCAGTGTTGATACAGTTAAAAGGCTCAACAAAAATATCATATTACTGGGTAAAAATAATTAAAATTAACTAAAGGGAAGATGGAATAGCTAATTAGAACAGTAGTAGTGACAAAGATGAAAAAATGTTTTCAAATAATTGACTCCAAAAAAGTCTCTGAGTTCAGATAGTTTTACAAGTGAGTTCTTTTAACATTTTAAAGAAACGAAGTTCCACATTATAGAAATTGTTATAGGACATAAAAACTGGTGAAATTTTCCCAATTCCTAACTGGACAAAGATAGTAAAATAAGACAAAATCAACAAACTGTTTTATTCATAAATATTGATGTTAATGTTCTAAAAACCCCATAAACACATTGAATTAATCAGTGTACATAAAATATGTTATAATACCATCTAGTAGATAACATTTCAGGATAGTTCACCATTAGGAATTCTAGGAACATATCACAATAGTAGAATAAAAGGGGAAAAATCATATGAGAATCCCATTAAATGCCAAACATAACATACAACAACTCCTTATAATTTGTTTTGTAAAGTAGACACAGATATGTAATTATTTACCATAATAAAGTATCTTAAGAGCCATTATCATATTTAACAAAAACCCTAGACTTTTACATTAAAATGACAAACAAGGCAAGGATATCTACGATGTCACTATTATTTCAGACCCTTCTAAGAATTCAAGCAACTAAATAAGATACAAACCAGAAATAAGTGGCATAGCCAGTGGAAAAGAAAAGAAAAAGAAGACCACTAATTGCAAATAACATGGCTCACTGATAAAATCTGAGAAAAACACAGCTACAACAGAAGGCATGGGAATGTCAAAAGTTCAAGTCTGGAAAAAAATATAGAGTAAACTCCCAAGAAAATGCACCCTACAAAAATGCAACCAGTGCTAAAGAGAAGTTAGAAATCACGTCTTTGGCATTTGTTTTCCATCTTTCCTTCCATTCCTAAGTAGACACAGGCGAGATTTCTTGTCTTCTGTAGAGCCACAGCAGCTCGAGGACATGACAGGATCATTTCAGACCTTTTCAGTACAAGTGTACATTCCTTCAGTTGTTCCTTACGTAGAATGTAAGTTTTTCCATATTTATTTTTGGGATTTGTTTCTTTCCAGCACAGATTAATTAAAAGTATTTTCTTTACTCATATAATCCCATAATTCATGTTTTATGCCATTGAAACTTTTGGACATCATGCATCCCATTATGGCATGGGCTTTACTGGACTAGCCATATGAAGGAGAAAAGCTGACGTAGCTACTGATATCAATATTGAACTATACATTCTAAGGAAAAAGAAAACATAGAGATAAATAAGGAGCTATGTAGTAAAAGGTTCTATTAATTAAGAAGATATAATAGCTCTAAACCATTAAGAAGCTAATTATAAACCCTCAAAATTAACAAAACCAAAATTGACAGAATTATAGGAAAAATAGAAAGACCCAAGAGATTAATGGGAAATTAAAATGTATACGAGTAATTAATAGATCAAGCACATAAAAAATCAGAGATATGGATGATTTGAACAAGATAATTAATGAGACTGGCTCTAAAGAATAGTTGTAGATTACCTCTACTAACTGGATAACATTGATTCATAGCATATTTGAAATATTTATAAAAACTGACTACATGGAAACTACAAAGCTATCCTCAATAAATTTCTGAGAGTTTATATCAAACAGAACTTATTTTAGGACCCAAGTGCAGAATATTCTAGAAATTAATAGCAGAAGAAACTGTAAAACACCACACATCTGAACAGATTATGGGTTAAGAAATAATAATGAAAATTGAAAGGCATTAGAAATGAATGATAATAACATCATTGCATTTCAAAAGATGTGGGAGGCACAAAGTGATATTAGAAGGAAAAAATATTTAAATGCACGAGAAAAGAAGACTAAACAAAGGGCTAAGAACACAAGAATAGCAGAGTAAGCTCCCAAAGTGTATAAGAAAAAGAATAATTAAAAAATGCATGGCAAAAACTAACAAATCACAAAATAAACAAAAGAGATAAAGGTTAAAGTTGGTTCTTCGAAAAAATTAATAAAATTGAGGAGTCTCTGGCAAGAGTTTTCAAAAAAGAAAATAAAATTGTAATAAATAATATTACAAGCCGGGCGTGGTGGCACACGCTTGTAATCCCAGTACTTGGGAGGCTGAGACAAGAGGATCCAGGTTCGCGGCCAGCCTCGGCTACTTAGTGAGACCCTGTTTCAAAATAAAGAATAAAAATTAGGGCTGGGTGTATAGCTCAGAGGTAGAATGCCCTTGGGTTCAATCCCTGGTAACACAAAAATAAATAAATAAATAAATAAATAAATAAATAACATTAAGAATTAAAATAGTTGCACAATAGAATAGAATCATATACTGAATGTAAGTGAGTACTATGTATACTTTAATGCCAATAAATTTGGAAATCTGGAAGATAAAAGATTAATTTTCTTGGAAAACAATTTACCAAAACTGACTAAAAAACAATAGAAACATAAATAGCCTTATAATCATCAAATACATTGAATCAATAGTTTAAAATTTTCCCACAAAGAAAACATCAGAATAAGGTGGTTTTACCAATACCAATTCAAATATATAATGGGCAAGTAATTTCAATCTATACAAACTCTATTAGTGATCAGAAAAAGAAAATATCACCCAAGTTTTTTCTTGGGGCTAGCATAAATTTGATACTAACATAAATGAGGACATTGTAAGGGGGGAACCTGCTTTACTCATGGTTATTAAAGAAAATTAAAACTAAACAAAATACAAACAAACAAAATCCAACAGTATACTAAAAAGAAAATGCATTAGAATCCAATAGTTTTCAATCCATGAATGCCTGGTAGGTTTAATATTGGAAATTTTACCAATATAGTAGATTAAAAGGAAAAATACAACCATCTTAAAAATGCAGAGAAGACATTCAATAGAATTTACCACCTATCCCTAATTTAAAACCAAAAACAACAACCTTTGTAAATTAAGAATGGAAGGAAGCTTATTTAACTTGATAAAGGCACCTACAAAAGAATTAAACAAATAGAATACAGTAAACATCATACTTGATGGGGGAAATGTATAAATTCCTGTTAACATCAGGAACAACCAAGCATACACACTTATGGGAAGACTGGCATTTCTACTATTTTGGGGGCTGCATTCCATGAGTGTTAGTATCTATCGATCTATCAATATTACCACTTATTTTTGCATATCTGAACTTCTTTTCTTTTCAAATCTTTAATACCTTTGTAACAAATTCCCTTACATTCCCTTTGATTGAAATACCTCAAACTCAAGCCTCAGAACTACAAATACAAAATTATGCAACAAAATGTACAAGAGAAGAAAACACAAAAATATTGGAGACTTAAGAGTTTTAGGTGATTTTATTCTGAGAACTTTCAAAGTGATTTATCAGAAATGCTTTCCAATTTCGCTATGTTTCTCCTATCAAACTAGAATGCTCTGCCAAATCCTAGAACTTATAGGGTCCTGTGCAAGGACTTAAGTTAAATTTTCTTCATCTGCTGGGCATGGTGGCACACGCTTGTAATCTCAGTACTTTGGGAGGCGGAGACCGGAGGATCCGGGTTCGCGGCCAGCCTCAGCTCTCTCTCTCTCTCTCCCTGTCTCTCTCTCCCTGTCTCTCTCTCCCTCTCTACTTAGTGAGGCCCTCCGCAACTTCGTGAGACCCGGTTTCAAAATAAAGTATAAAAAAAATAGGGCCGGGGTGTAGCTCGGAGGTAGAACGCCCCTGCGTTCATTTCCCGGTACCGCAAAAAAAAAATTTTTTTTTCTTCATCTGTATTTTGGGGAAAAATACAGATGCCCACTACCACCACATTTCTTTCACACTATTTTAGAGATGCAAACTAGTGCGATAAGACAAAAATTTTAAAGTATAGAAATTTGGAACAAAGAAACAAAGCTATCAATATTAGCAAAACATACAGTTGTTCACATCAAAACCCCCAAATATTCTACATAATTTTTAGAGTGAATGTGAGAGTTTAGCTAGCTTGCTGTTTTAAAACAATACATAAAATTAAATTGCTTTTCTGTACCCCAGAAATGTTTAGAAAATGTAATTAAAAAGATATCATTCACAATGCAAAACAAACAAAACCAAACAACAAAAATCCAAAAAACCCCAAAACACCAAACTGATGACCAACCAAACAAAACCACAACAGTACCTAGGACTACATTTTACAATAGATAGTCAAAAACTTTATGTATAAAAGTGTAACATGTGCCGGGCGTGGTGGCGCACTCTTGTAATCCCAGTACTTGGGGAGGCAGAGACCGGAGGATCGGGGTTCGTGGCCAGCCTCAGCTACTTAGTGAGGCCCTCCGCAATTTCGTGAGACCCGGTTTCAAAATAAAGTATAAAAGATAGGGCTGGGAGTGTAGATCAGAGGTAAAATGCCCCTGGGTTCAATCCCCGGTACCGCAAAAAAAAAAAAAAAAAAAAGTGTAACGTGTCATTGAAAGTCACTGGAAAGAAATACTATGTTCATGGATAGGATGAGTCAGTATCATAAAGATGTTAATTTCCCCATTGTTTCATCATTGTAAGCCCTGTCTTTCTCCATCCATTGTTTGTAGGAGTTGAACTCACAAATGGATGTCTAAAGTGATATGGGATAGAGTGATGGGAGAAGCAGCATTCTTGATAACTAATAATCAGACTCTTCGCAAACAAGATGCAGGTAGTGTATGAGAGATGCTACATCTTCCTACTTATCTTTTAGGTCAATATATTTGCTCCACACCAGCTGCTAATTTTGATTCTGGATTCATTGCTGTTGGCTTTACAGTATGGAACATCCTTTCAGTTTCCATATTAATCTATATCATTGAAAATGATAGCATAATTTTATATGGCTTTATAAAATAAAATTTTACCCCCACTCCTCAGGAACACATTACATTTCTACTAGGAAAACCTGAGAGACACAGCCCATGTATCTTTGCTATTTTTTCTTCTATGTATTACTAAGGTGACCCACCCCATAAAGGTGGGGCATGTGTGCTTACTTTAAAGGAACCCATAGCATTCTTGAGAAGTTACACAAGTCTAGGTTTTCAATAGAAGGCAAGAAGAAACTTTTCATTGACAGATAAAGAAAGTAAGAACGCTAGGTAATGTTAACAGTCATAATGGTTTGTTTTCCTATTACCATTGTAACAAATTGTCACAAACATAGTGACTTAAAATGACCCATATTTGTTATCCTGCAGTTCTGTAGGTGAGAGGTCTAACACAGGTCTTAATGGGTTAAAATCTGGGTGTCAGCAGCATTCTTTTTGGGGGGATTCCATTTGTTTGCCTTTCCCAGCTTCTGGAAGCCAAATGAACTCCTTGATTCCTTTTTCTCCATCCTCAAAGCCAGCGACAGCAGGTTGAGTCTCTCTCAGATGGCATCCCTCCATCCTCGTCTGCTTCCCTCTTCAACATTTAAGAACCCTTGAGATCTCACCGGGCTTGCCCAGATAATCCAGGATCACCTCCCCACCTCCAGGTTCTTTACTTCTTCACAGCTGCAGTTCCTGTGGCCATGTAGGGTCACACATGCACAGGTTCCAAGTGTTAGGACAGGGCACCTTGGGCAGTTGGGGGCGGGGAGTGAACTCTCTAACATCACTTCCTATACCTTCCTCCTGCTTGTTCTGCTCTGGTCACCTTGCCACACTCCAGACTCAGTGCTCACTTAATCTCCATGGCTGGGGAATGCTGTCCCCCAGGGTTCTTGCAGCTTACTCCCTTCCTTGGTTCATATATCTGCCCAGGGCGCCTGCCCTGGTCTTTCTATCTAAAATCCATCCTGTGCTTTCTATCCTCTGACCATGCCTCTTCCTCTCCTCTTCCCTCCCTCCCTCCCTCCCTCCCTCCCTCCCTCTCTCTCTTTCTCCTTCCCTTCCTTTCTTTTTTGGTACTGGGAATTGAACTAGCTCTAAGCCATACTCCCAGCCCCCCTTTTTTATTTTTCTGGTTGGAAACAAGGTCTTGCTAGGTTGCTGAGTCTTGCTAAGTTGCTGAGGCTGGCCTTGAACCTGCAATTCTCCTGTCTCAGCCTCCCAAGTACTGGGATTACAGGTGTGTGCCACCATGCCTGACAGCACTTTTCACTCTTCTCTGGCTCTTTTGAAAAGCTAAGCTCCCAAATGCAGGAACAGTTTCATTGCTGTGTGTCACCCAGAGTCTAGCCTGGTGCTTGGCACACAGCAGTTCAAGTAAATGCATGAGTGAGTCAATTTTAAAATTTTTCTCCTTAAACATTTTCTTCCGTAAGTTGGAGCACAATGGGATCTCTATAATTTGAATTATGGGTTGAATTCAAATTGAAATCCCAACGCATGACCCTGTATTTTATTTATTTCATTGAGAGTGCTATTTAAGTTTACAATATGAGTATCCAGATTTAAAACAGACAGCAGCAAGGAATAAACTCATATGAAATATTAAGTATCCTTCTGTGAATATCCCTAATATTGCTTGTGTTTTTTTGAGAATAGAGATCAGTAGTAATAATGATAAAGATAATTGCTATTATCTCTGCTACCACTTATGGAATATTTATTATGTGCCAGTTGGTAAATCCTTTACATATTTTATTTAATCTTCTCACTTCATGAGGTCATGGAGTGCATATTCATTGTTTCGTTTATCCAAGAAAAGTATTTCCCACCCAATGCTTCTTTTAGGAACCTTCTCCTTCCCACTCCCATCAGGTAGTTCTGGGGATGTCCCAGGCATGGTACCTTGGAATCTTGGCTGTCAGTCAGGATGGGCATGTGACCTGATCTGGACCAATCAGAGTACTTGTAGTAGGAGTCCAGTGGTTGACACATGACCCAGGTGAAGCCAGTCAGTGGTCTTCCCCTCAATTTTTGGACTTGAGATGGGGAAAGAGTTTTCTTCTTCTTGGGCCCCAAACTGCAAGGATATGAGCCCAGAGCTACTTGTGGTTTGTGAAGAAGTAAAGAGTTGAAAAAGTGAAAACAGAGGCAGGAGTCAAAATGCCCTGACTTATATACAGTCTTATTTTCTGCATTTTATAGGTGAATGAACACATCTAAGAGCACGTAACCACTTGCCAGAGGTTGCTAAGCTAATAAACAACTAGAAAATAGGGAAATTTCACCCCCCCTTTCCAGTCAGCCCGACTTTGATATCCATTTATTTCCCTTTGTTGTACTTTATCCTGGCATCCAAGATTCATGAACAGCCACCCACTCTGCTTATACCCACTCTGCCTATTCCAATTGATTTTTGGAAACAGCCGGGGAGTGCACACTCTGCTTTTCTAGCAGGGTATGTCTTAGACAGTTGTTACTCATCTATACACCTTTTATTCTGATTGATGACTTTGTTCTCTTGGGATGGAATGGCAGATAGGATCCATCTTTTGTGCTAATTCTAGTGGAATAGAAGTGGATACCTGGAGCTTTGTGTTGAGGAGGATTCTGAGGTTTCATTTGGGCAAGTAGAAAAGGAAGAAAGTAGAGGGAGGAAATGAGCTATAAATTTGTTCAGAATGTTTGCTCATTTGGATTACATTTTAGAACTATGGAGTTACACATTTTAGCATCCAGGGAATGCTAAAGTCCTCATGGAAGCAAAGACTTTCAAACATTTTTCAATTCAAGAAATATTTCAGCTCACTAAGGGCTCACCTGTCTACCAAACTTAATTCTTCAAGTCTGTTCGGTACTGGGTGATGGCATCTTCTAACAAACACCTTCTTCTGCAAAACATCCAGACACTTCTACCCTACAAGGATAGGAACAATGACATGACCTGAATTTAGATTCAGGAACAGTATGTCATTTATTGGGACCACTCTTTTCTGGTGAGAGGGATGCTAAATCACAGCCACCCTGAAAAAAAATTGTCATTCCCTGGCATTGTTGGACATTTCCTAACAATCAGATTGGGCCTCACATTTTGTTAGTTGTAGGTTCTATTTCTTCATCTTTGGCCCAAGTTACTTAGCAATGGCCAACCCAACTATGCGCCCACCATATTGTTTTGCATGTTTGACTAGCACATTGACAGATTAATAGGAAGGGCAAATAGCAACAACGGCAGGGGCCCAGTGTGGGCCAGCAGGATTGACTATGCCGGACTTTGTTGTGTTTGCTCAGAGGAAGCCGCAGCAAAGGCCTGCTGCGACGAGGTGACCCGGGTCATGGGCATTTGTTTCTCGTCTCTATAGAAAACAATTGTCTTCTCAATGGAAGATGGCTTTTTCTGAATCTACATGGTTCCTCTGAGGAGGAAGCCTTTTCCATTCCAGGGCGCTTGCTAAAACACACACACACACACACACACACACACACACACACACACACAAACACACACACACATACACACACACACACATACACACACAAAGGCCACACAAAATTTCACATTTACTGTATGCCCCAGAAAACCCTTTGACTTAGGTTAACCAGGAGAGAAGTCTAACTTGGGAAAGATTATCTAGAGGGTCTCTAAACCTTCACCTACTTGCTGCTAATTCCCCATGTTTGATGTTTAGAATTTATGGAATTTCCAAGTGATCCTACCACCTTCTTTTCTCCCGATTTGTGAGGGCAGACACAACCTGTTAGCGTTCAGCATTGTTGACTTTGTAAACTCAGGCTTTGATAGAAATCTGTTTTGATCTCAAAATTGCCCTACTCTGAATTGAAATGAATGGAAAACATCAATAATGATGAAAAAATCTAGTTTGGGTAAAATTTAATCAATCAAAAGTGATGACTTCAATTAAAGCCAGAACTACTTTCTGGGTGATAGATTTCTTGAGCAACAGTGATTTTACAATTCAAAATTATCATGGTTCCTAGCCAGGCCTGGTGGCACACGCCTCTAATCCCAGTACTTGGGAAGCTGAAACAGGAGGATCGCAGGTTTGAGCCTAGCCTCAGCAACGTAGCAAGACCTTGTTTCAAAATAAAAAATAAAAAGGGCTGAAGATACAGCTCACAGGTAGAATGCCCTTGGGTTCAGTCCCTAGTATATAATAAAGTTTACTTCTAATAAAAAAAAAACTCTGAAGTCTTCCACACTAATTCTTTTTTACTAATCATTCTTGATCTGTCTCTGTCTCTCTCATTGTGTGTGTGTGTGTGTGTGTGTGTGTGTGTGTGTGTGTGTGTGTGTGTGTTTGCACACATGTGTAGTACCTGGTGGGAAAAAGAAGAAGACAGAATGACACTCTACAATTTTCCTTTTGGTAGTTTTAATTCTATTTTGTCACATGTGAACAGATGTTGTTTAACGTCTTTCTCAACCTTACTTCCTTTTCTCTCTTTTCTAGCATTTTACTCTTTCTTTCCTCCTTTCCCCATCTTCTTAAAAGTCAGGGTTAAGGGAATGAATGTAAATGTTATTTGTGGTGATGGTTCCATTGACAGCTTCTGAAACTGAAAAACCATTGGGGGTTGGGGAATCCCAAACAAATGAGAGGGAAAAAAAGAACTTGAAGAATAAAAAAATTTCAGTGACATTAAAAATTAAGACTAACATAAGCATTAAGACAAATCATGATATCCGCACTGATATAAGACAGCCTTTTTATTCAATTAAAATCAACCAATATTTATCATGTACTTCCTCTGTGGGACTCTGAGGACAGTTCCTGCTCTCTGGGAGCTGACAGTCTTGGGTTGAGCCATGGGGCAAGGTAATTATTCAAAAATTACAATATGGTGTGCCCAGTGCCATGGTGGTGGGAACCCAGGAGATACCACCTCAAATCTTTCAGGACACGGGAAGATGGGTACTTTTCTGGTCTTTCACTTCTTCATTAGCTTGATTCAAACTCATTTGCAAGGTACAGAACAAAGAACAATTAGCTAGCTGATTCCTTTATTATAGTGACATGATAAGACTTGAGGAAAGAGCATTTGATTGTAAATTTTGTGGCGGCAGGAACTGCCCTTGTCATATTCGCCTGGCATTCTATGAATATTGGGGGATTGGATGGATGGATGACTTAGTCACCATTTATTTACTGTCTAACCTTTAGAAGAGCATGAGGTCTCTCTGCATATCTGTGTCTTCACTTATCAAATGAGTGTACAGTATCTACCCATTTCAATAGTATCATAGGATCATATTCTCTATACTGAGCATATACTAAGTGGGAGGCACTCATTTAAGGTTTTACATGTGCTTACACATTTCCTCTTCAAACAAAAATGTGGGACAAGTACTATTATTCTCACATTACAGATGATTGTATAAAATCTCTTCTTTGGTAGACTGTATTGTGCTATTCAAGGAAAAGGCATTATAATTATTATTTTTAATATTACAAATGACAAGAGTGTGGGAATATTCTCTATGAAGTCTTCTCTTGTCTGTGACTCTGTATCCGTCCTCATTTCTTTGAGATTTTCATTGTGGGGATTTTTTGGGCATTCATTTTAATTAAAGAACTTTGTGCGTGTTGGCACATGCTTGTAATCCCAGTACTTGGGATCTGCTGCAAAGAATTAGAAGCCCTTAAATTTTCTCCAGGAAGAAAGATTATCTTTATTTTGAATATATATGTCCTGGAATTGGAACAGGAAAGCCACTGGGACCTGCTGCCCTGTGAGGGACCAGCTTTTCTTTGACTCCGTCTTTCTGGTGGGCACGAAGCCTCTCTCTGAATATGCATCCATTCTCCCTTCGCTTCCAGGTGGCTTCTGCAGTTTCCTCAGCAGTCACTGTGGCCTCCCTCACCCCAGTGCTTCCTCGGAACGCTCAGCTTCTCCTCTCACAGTTCTTTAGGTTTTCTTCCCGTCATCCTCATTCTGGTTTCTGGAACTATTTCAGTTAATTTTCTTGTGCTGTGGCATATCATGAGTCTCTGGTCAAGAAGGACAAGTGGTGTCCTGGGGCAGGGGCTCTGGCAGGTGGCTCTCCTAGGAAAGGGTTTGGGGCAGGAAGGAAAACCTGGAAACAGAGTCTCTCTTATGTCTTCTACTCCTGTCCAATAACTGGGTATAATACATAATTAGGATATTAAATTCACTATTTGTAAAATTTACTAAATATAGCTTATTATTAACTAGTCTTAAATTACAAGGAGAAGTAGATAGAAATTTAAGGATTGTCTCTAAGTTTAAAAAATCTTCTAAGTTTAAAATATTTTTAAGCTTAAAAAATTTTAAAAAGTTGTATTAAAATTTTTAACCTGTAAGTAGTGACCTTGAGTTTTAAAGAAGGAAAGGGTCTTGGGGTAATTACCTCTCAGATTTAATGTCTGGTGGGAGAAGGATTGCAATTTCTTTTTCTTTCTCTGTGATGTAGTGGTTAAGACCTGGGTGTGGTATCATCCTATGACCCTGGGTTCAAATCCTGGCTCTGCCATTTAGGGGCTATGTTCCCATACCTCTCTAATCCACAATTTCACCTTCAGTAAAATGAGATAATAAGACTTATCTCATATAAGCAAGATGCTAAGACAATGTGTTTAATAGAACACTCAAGAAATGGTAGCTCATTGTATTGTTTTGCATGATGCTGATCTCTGTTTAGGTTGAGTATGGGAAGTTTGGAGAAGTTTTTTTTTTTTTTTTTGTGTGTGTGTGTGTGTGTGTGGTACTGGGGATTGAACCCAGGGGCATTCTATCTCTGAGCTGCACTCCTCAACCCAATTTTTATTTTTTGCTTTGAAACAGGGTCTTGCTAGGTTGCTGAGTCTCACTACTTGTTGAGGCTGTCCTTGAACCTGCAATCCTCCTATCTCAGCCTCCCAAGTAGTGGGATTAAAGGTGTGCACCACCACGCCCAGCTGTGGAAATTCTTTATATCAGAGATGTGGGTGGGCATCAGGAAGGAGATGACAAAAAAGAGCAAAGAAAACATCTCAGACATTTTAATACTGTTAGAAAAACACCAAGTGCTGTGTGCATGTATGTCACTGTCAACATGATTTACATTATAATGTGGGACTATAATGCACCAATAAAAGCATATTAAAATAAATTTAAAAAGAAAATAAAATGGTAAAGATAATCAGAAAAAGAAAAAAAGAAGAAAAGCCCATTTCTAGGTCCTCTCGTGTGTTACAGGTGACCTCCAAGTCTCTTTTTCAATGCCAATATGAAACACATTATTATTTTTATGAAGACCCCAACCAAATTCTGAGACTTTTGGAAGAATGAGGGGACTGGTAGCTCACATGTTTATCAAGGAAAAGGAGAAGAGCCGAGAGGAATGCGGGGAGATAAGCTCCATCCCAGCTGCTTGCTTCTGCACAGCAGATCCCCGGAGCACAGTGGCGTAGAACAGCAGTCATTTCATTATCCTCCTTAACCCTGTGAGTCAGGAATTCAGACAGGGTGCACAGGTGTAGCGTGCCTCTGTTCCATGAGGTCTGGGCACTAGCTGGGCAGACGCGAAGGCTGAGTGTGGTTAGACTAGCTGGAGAATGGAATGATCTGGAGACTTTTCCATCCATATCTGGCACCTGGGATGGGGCGATTCGAAGACTGGGCTGTTCTGGAACTGTCAATCAGCACATCTACCCTCACCCTCTCCATATGTGGTGTGGACTTCCTCACAGATGGCGGCCTCAACAGTGGACCCTCTCACGTGGTGGCTCGCGACTTCAAGAATCAGTGTTCCCAGCAGACAAGGAGGAAGCTGCGTGGCCTTTATCATGTAGCCCCAAGAGTCAAGTTGCTTCACTTCTACACTCTACTGGTCAAAGCTGTTACAAGTCCACCCAGATTCAAGGGAGGGGGATAAATATCTCTCCTTTCATTGGGTAGAATTTGTGGCCATGTTCCAAAATCACAGTAAGGTTTGAGGGAGAAGAGACTGGAATGCAGAAGTTAAAAGAAGGTTTTAGATGTGAAGGGTGGTATCAGGGGAGGCCTTTGGCTGTGACCTTCACATTCTCACCATCAATTAGACATGGGCACCTTAGGAGTGAGCCTGGAGAAGTAGAGAGGAGTCAACTCTATATGATTTGAGATAGTCTCCTGAGATCTCTCCAGAATAGACTGAGCCTCCGAATCATACTTTGCTTTGGTTTATTCTGAAACAAACTCACATTTCATGACTCCTTTCCTCCGAAAGGTGAAGTCAAAGAACCGTGGGGTGTCAGGAACACCCTCCTGGAGCAGTATTGCAAAGACCTTGAAAAACTTGGGGAGAAAAAAGCATAGCAAGCCGGGCGTGGTGGCGCACGCTTGTAATCCCAGTACTTTGGGAGGCGGAGACCAGAGGATCCGGGTTTGCGGCCAGCCTCACCTCTCTCGCTCTCTCTCTCCCTGTCTCTCTCTATTTCTCTCCTTAGTGAGGCCCTCCGCAACCTCGTGAGACCCGGTTTCAAAAATAAAAGTATAAAAAATAGGGCCGGGGGTGTAGCGCGGAGGTAGAATGCCCCTGGGTTCAATCCCCGGTACCGCAAAAAAAAAAAACAAAAAAACCAAAAAAAAACAGCATAGCAAATCAGCTAAAAGTCTCCTCCACCTGTCCATTCTTTCTACATTTAAAGTGGGGTTTACTTCACTAAAAGCCTCTATTTAGGAACACTGGAAAAGGAGATAGAATGATTCTTGGGATTTAGCCCCAAGTTCTTCGCTGTTCTTTTACATGCAGCTGATCTCTGTTTAGGTCAAGTAGGGAAGTTTTTGGAAATTCTTTACATCAGAGATGTGGGTGTGCATCACTTCACCTCCACTCTATCACAGGCTCTCCAGGTCACTTTCAGTTTCCAGTGACTCATTTTATGACTTTCTGAGTGGGCCCAATATGCTAATGTTGTGAGCAAATGCATTCAAAATGCATTTTGTACTCTCTTTTTTTTGCAGTACTGGGGATGGAACCCAGGGGCATTGTACCTCTGAGCTACACCCCCAGCCCTATCTTTTATTCTTTACTTTGAAACAGGGTCTCACTAAGTTGCAGAAGCCTCGCTAAGTAGCTGAGGCTGGCCGTGAACCTGCAATCCTCCTGTCTCAGCCTCCCAAGTACTGGGATTACAAGTGTGTGGCACCACGCCTGGCTCATTTTGTATTCCTGAATGAAAAAAAAAGTGACTTTTGATCTGTAATTTTTGCTTAACAAATTAGTACAATTTAAAAACTCAGTGTTGTTGAGAGTATATTAATACAGGGCTATCCTACCCTGCTGCAGAACACATTAAGTGCTGCAGCTTTTCTGAAAAGCAATCCCACTTGATTTTAAGTATCAAATATGTGGATGAAATATCTGAATCCCTTGATAGCACTCCTCCTTTCTGAGGATCTGTCTTTAAAGCATTATGAGACTGCAAGGTCAAGATTTCTAGATAAGGACCTTTACTGCAATGTTATCTATAGTTACTCAACAATGGAAGCCACCTGTATTTTCCAACAGTGGAAACAGTATTTAAACTTACTATACACATAGGCGATGAAAACTCAGATTTTCTAAAAAAGGTATTCATGCACAATAAATTTGCATGAATAAAATAATAAAATAATTAAAATCTGCACAGAGAAAAAACTGACAGGAACAGAATCAAGTTATCGAGAGCCGGGCGTGGTGGCGCACGCTTGTAATCCCAGTACTTGGGAGGCTGAGACCAGAGGATCC
>PVJS01012116.1:0-44439 GCA_004027185.1 Glis glis | reverse complement strand
ATTTATTTTAAAAATAAGGCCAACAACTGTCCAGTTGAGGCGCAGATGACTGTGCCTGTCTTAGGTTATTTTCTCCAAAGAATAAGCCTTACCCGTCATTGGAGCATAGATACGATTTTATCTATGTCCTGTCTTAGGTTGACTTATCTTGAGAAAATTTTACCCGTCATTGACTACCAGCCACTGCTTAGGGGGCTGCACAAAGCTATATCCTATGCATATCAGCCTTAACTTTCCATCTAGTGCTGAGAAAGCATTTCACCAAAAACAGGAGACAGACATAATTCCAGAGGAGTGAGAATTTCAAGACCCAGGACACCTTTTTCTACGGGCATACTTCCTTGAAGCTTTTGCCACGTCATGCGTGTAGGTTCACGCAGACTCCGTAGGAGGCAAGGCCGTGGCACACATGCACACACACACACACACACACACCCATACATACACAAAGTCTTGTAATTTTAGACAAAATTATTTTCCTTTCCTGGGAAGCACAACTTGGGTAGATGGTAGGACCCAAGAAAAACTGAAAAATCTACTCAGAAGTTTAACAATTACTAAAACATGTTTCTTATTAAAGACTTTTAAGGGCCTATTCATTTGCTACCAAGTTATGCCTCTTACTACACACATACACACACACACACACACACACACACACACACACACACACACAATTAGTTGTGCTAAATTTTCCTGCATGATGAAATCCAATTTTTGGCTACCACATGACCTGCTACTGCGGTTTCTGCCTTAGAGCCAGCTGACAATGAACTAAAACCTCTGAAACTATGATCCCCAATAAACATTTCCTCTTCTAAGTTGTGCTTGTTAGGTATTTCTGTTGCTGGTCACAGCAATGGAAAACTTAACTAAGACCTGTCTGATGGGGTCCTCTAAAAGAAAATGATGATAAGATGCCTCCCATACCCCTGATGACATAATTTGAGCATCTGGCTCAGTTCATACTTGTCTGTATAGTGACAGATATAAATTAAAATGATTTTGGAGGTTACACTTCTGAAACTTAAAAAAGAATACTTTATGTTTTTCATACCTCCTACCCAGAAAGACAAAGTGGTAACAATACCATATGAATGTATTCTTATCAAAGTTCGCCTAAATGCTGCTTATGGTTAGATAAATTACAACCTGGCCATATTAAGAAGACAGACTATGTTTAATCCACTGTATAACTTTGGACTTATGAGCACTTTTTTTCCAGGTTATTTATTGATTGATTGGTACATTATAATCATACATCTTGATGAAGTTCGGGGTGCTAGAGGCATACATTGCACACAGTACTTTTTGAGCCCTCCCCCAGTTCTCTATCCCCACTCTCTATCCTCCCCACCTACCTGTGCTCAACACATTGATTAGCTTTGATAAGTTTGTGTATGTACATCATGCCCATTGGGGTGTTTCCCTCTTCAAGTCTTCCTCCCCCGCCCCCATCTCCCTCAGTTAGGTCCCCTCCTTCACTCCACTAAGGTTTCTCCTCTATTGTCTTCAGTCCCTCCTGTGTCCCAATTTCTCCCTAGCTTCTGCATACAAGGGGGAACACTTTTTAAATCAACTGTGTTTTCTTCATAAACTTTTAGTTCAAAGAATAATAAAAACCTAAATATGCTTGAAAATTATTTCTTAAAAACGAAAAGAAAAATGTATTTTCCAAAGTTATTCCTCATTTTTTCTGAACATAGCCTTAGCATTAACTACAGTTTTCTGATTTTGGTGACTGTCCCATAAATATTTCATAAAAAGTATTTTAATTTATTTTATATTTCAGGGTTTGATTGTCTTTGAGTATTTGAATTTTAATCATTCCTTTTGTTACTTCTGTCAATGCTCTTTCTGTTTAAACCAGTGCAATACTTCCAATTATTCAACTAAGTCAATTTTCTATTCAATTAAGTCTTACCTTATGATTTAATTATATACTTGTTGGAGTGCAGTGATCAATTCTGCTCTCTAGAGATTTAATTGAAATATGCAGAAGTTGGTAAAGGTTTGCCATTATGCATTTGAAAATTTATAACATCTGTTTAGATATATGAATTAGTTTGTTAGATAACAAAACTCTTTGGTGTTGCTTTTTATAATTAAATTCAGGCTTAGAATATCTACATTTTCTTTTTTCTACCTTTTAAATATTGCCACTTTTTCTCTTCTGTATTTCCAATTATCATGTTTCAATGTATCTTTCTTTCAACAATGTCAATTTGTGTTGAGAATGTTAGGCATTCAAAATAGTCAATGGAGAATAGTTAACGACAGAATAAACTAATCTATAATTTTAAGAGGATAAGATGCAATGAAAACCTTTTTATCCCTTGTGATAGCCATTATGTTTTGTAAAGGAATTCTTTAAAAATTTCAGTTACTTTATCTTGATATATTTGCATTGTTCAAATTTTTTACAAGAATATATATTACTTTAAAATATGAAAAGAAGTAGGGCTGGAGTAATGGCTATTAGTAGAGTGATTGACTAGCACACAGAAGACCATGGATTTGATCCCCAGCACTGAAAAAAAAATAAGAAGAGAAGTAAGAAATTACTATAATTAGTTTCATATGTATTTCTTTTATCATCTGGTGTGTTCTGATATTAAGCATGAGTAGAAAACATTTCCATAGGGCAAGAAAACCTGCTTAAGAGGAGTTGGACTGGATAGGCAATGGTATTGCGTTCAGTTGTCCACTCAAGTGGGAGACCATTTTGAAGACATGGCAAGAAGGGTGATAAGAAGGGTGTAGACTTATCAAAGATACTGGACAGTAGACATGTTTATCAATAAAATAATGTCTATAGGCAATGAAACTGATTAAAGTTCATAGACTAGCTATGAAGAATCTCAGGAATATATCCAAATAGCTAAGTGATAGCTATATTAATATTTCAATAACACAATTCAGAACTTTAAATAACAGAAGATGTTACAGGATGAAATCACAATTAAGTGTCTTGCGTTCAATTCATGTTTCTATTTTACATGTTTGATGCAGGATTTCAGATTTGTGATAAAGTTAAAAAAACATTATGCAATCTAAAGTTATCTTATTAGTGGCATATAAATTAAAATTAAAACCTTGGGAGAAAAGGGATACATGGTGGGAATTAAGGGGAGGCTTGTGAAGGGTCTGAAATTTCACCCTACTTGCACACTAACAAGTTAGCCTTCAAAGAATATGCATGTATATAAAGACAAGGCTTTTGGTTCAGAGATAAAGAGAGTTTATTATAGTTACAGAAAAATCAATCCAGGGATCTGAGGACCAAATGGTCCTTGCATGTGTATGGGTACAGTACTGGAGTGGAATCCCCAAATAAGAAAGCTCCCATTTTATATAGTACTGCTGGTCCCTTGCTCATTTGTCCAATGCATACTTGCAAACTGAGATCAGCTTAGTTTAATCTTTTCAGAATGAGGGGAAAAAAAGGAAATAGTTGTAAGATCTTGGCTAACAAAAATCAAATACAAAATAAAAGAGAGAGGAGAGATGTAGGTATTTGCCCAGCTTCTTTTATTCCTGTCCATGTTTTGCAGTTTAGATATTACTTTAAAATGATCTGTGACCCCTCCCTGCATGTGTCAATGCAGTGTTGACTTTTAGACCTGTAGGGTCATGGAAACACAACCAGCTCTTAAGTTCATTTTATATGAGATGCTCAGTGAAGAGAAAGTATGAATCTGGTTACATCTTCCTTCCATTTGTCTGATGATTTCAATACAAGAAACTGAGATAAGAATTTGGGGGGACAGAGAAAATAAAGAAGATATACTGAATCTACAAAGAAGCATCCATTATCTGTTGGAATGAGAAACAAGCAATTTATGAGCAATCCAGCCCATGTCCTTACATCCTCCTCCTTGCCTGCAGAAAGCAGTATGATGTGAATGCAGTGCACAGATACCAGAAAGACTAGTGCAAGTGTGAGTGACTCTTCCATGACTCCACTTCTAGTTGAGACCTCTGGCCACTGTCCTTCTGTAAATATGAAAAACCTGGACAAAGGCATTGCTTCTTACTCTGGAGATAGCCTGCTCTCTTTTTTGCTTCAAGAGTTTAATCCTTATTTTAATAAATACGTTTGACACATCCTTAAATTTGTTTCTGCAAGGTTTGTCAAGAACCCCACTAACCACCATATGACCGCTCCTTTGTATTTTTTCCCAAAAGAATTAAAGTTAGAGCACAAGTGGTGCATGTATATTCATGTTTATGACAGCACAATTCACAATAGCCAAATTATGGAACCAACCTAGGTGTTCATCAACAGATGAATGGATAAAGAAAATGTGGTGTATACACACAATGAAATTTTACTCAGCCTGTTAGGTTGCGGGTTCAAGTGTTCGAAGTGAGAGACCAATTCCACCAATTGATAATGCAAAAGCAAAGGAACTTTATTAGCTAGCTCGAGCTAGGGTCCGAGTCTCATCCAGCACAGCGGAGTCTTGACCTCGGACCCCGAGCTTTAGATTACTCAAGCTTTTATACATTTTGATTACATATATAGTTGGCAACAGTTAGGGGTATTTGGAATTCACTGATTGGCTCATTACACCTGAGGAAATTGGAGACTTTACACCATTGTTCTGATAGATCTCACCAAGCGGCAGTTTCCGTGAGAACATCTCTTGGAACTATTGGTTCAGGCCCCACTATTGTTCTGATAGACCTCACCGGGTGGTAGTTTCTGTGGGAACACTTCTTGGACCTATTGGTTTTAGGCCCTACCATTGTTCTGAAAGGCTCCATCAAGTGATGGTTTCTGTGGGAACATTTCTGAGAAACAGAAACTTAGGCCTAGCCTAGTTCCTTCAGAAGCACAGCCTGTCATGGCTGTTCTTCGGCCTCACAAGTCATAAAGAAGAACAAAATGATGTCATTTTCAGGAAACTGGATGGAACTAGAGGATATTATGCTATGTGAGATGAGCCAGTCTTAGAAAGTCAAGGGTTGTATTTTTTCTCTCATATGTGGAAGCTAGAGAGAAAATAGAAAACATAAGAGTCTTGAGATAATGTGGAGAGAGACCAGTAGTATACTGGAAGGGGATTAGGAGAAGTAGTCAGGGAAGGAAAAAGTAGGGTTGAGGAAGGAAATAGTTCAAATAATACTATGGCAATATATGAAGATATTACTATCAATTTCACTAACATGTCCAGGGAGGGAGCAAGATAGGATGCGGAAGGAATTATACCGAGACCTGTGTGCATGTATATTTGTATTAAGTTGAATCTTGATATAATGTTTAATTTCAATGCACTAATAAAATATTTAGAAAAAGAACCTCACTAGTCCTAAGTTGAGGTGCCCCTCTCCAGGGACCTCCTATACCCTCCTCCTGTGTCAGCACCACTCAGGCAGTGGTTCTTGAGTGTATGATTCTAAAGTTGGCAAAGCTTTTATAAAGGCTTTATGTAAAAAAGTTAAGAACCATTTAAAGCTTTGTGTATGCAACTATTAGGCAAACAATCCTGGTGGGAAGAGATATTTGAAATTCTAGTGAGTTTTATTTTCTTCTTCTGTGATTTTTTTGGCAAATAACATAAAGAATAAAATGATCATGTGAAAATTGCTGCTATTCACATTTTAGCTGCAAATCAGAAAAGCATCATTTAGTTGAGTGGCTATCAACTGCTCCATTATCTATCCTGGGAAGGGCTCTTTATCACAAGAAGTGCCATTCATAGGATTGACACTTCCATATGAATTAATGATGATTACTTGCAATTACAGTGACTTTTAAATTAAGATGACCTTTATTCTGGTTACTTTTTAGGAAAATAATTCTTTGTATACCTGGCTTTATCCTATTTACTAGGAATTTGAATAATTTAAAGATAAATATATGTCTAATGCCATACTGAGGTGAAAAAACAAAAACTTTGAACAACCTTTTAGTGGCATTGCAGTGATCAGTGACTAAATTAACATTTGTAAACGTAGTAAGTAAAAATTGTTTTTTTTTCAATGAGACAAACAATAATCTTACACAAAGGACAGCAAACTTTTTCTTAAAAGGACTGAAGAGTAAATATTTTAGCTTTGTGGATCATATAGTCTCTGTTACAACTATTTTACACTGCCTTTGTGGTATGAAAACAGACAATATATAAGTAAATAAATATATCATGTTCTTTATTTACAACAACAGGCATTGGTGAGCCACATTGGGCCCAGTGCTATAGTCTGTAGACCTCTGGTCTAGTATACTAAATAAAATACATACACATCTATCTATCTATCTATCTATCTATCATCTATCTTTCTATCTATCCATCCATATAGGTACACACACATTCACACACACACACACACAGACACACACACACATACAATTTTTTTAACGCTAGAACATTTTTAAAATAGGTTACCTGTGTTTAGATTTGCAAGATAAAATTAAAGATATATTATTTTGACACTTACTAAAATAGTAAGGAAGACTGTATTCAAAACTATTGCAATAGGGGAAAGAGACTGAACTCAACCCCCAAAACAATACAAATAGCTGGGATTTACAGTCATTGAGCAGAGGCAGGTGGTCAATGTGTGGGAAATTGCTAAGAGGAGTTATTGAGGTAGGGAAAGTCTTGCTAAACCAGACTAACATAATTCTTGCTAAGCGCAAGCCAATGACTTAGATTTTAAGGATGGGTGATGAATTTGCTAAGATGGGGGATGAATTCACACTAAATTGACCTTGTAGGATTCTTGCTAAAGTCACACCAAGGTTTAGGGATAGTTGAGACCAGACCACACAGGAACCCGACTAAATTTTGGTCAAGGAGGATATCATTATAGAACTAACTATATTTCTAAATTAAGCTATAACACTGAAATAAAAAGAAGTCAAAATGATAAATGTAGTCAAAGACTTAACTTTGTAGGATGCAAAAATATTTGTTGAGATCCATTTGTGGAATTGGTGCCACAGCAGAAGTTATGAGCTATTGAATGCTAGTACCCCCAAAATTCCACCCAAATAACCTGTTGAACACACTAAAGCATGGCTGAAGTGATTGATTACTTTGGTAAAGGAGAAAACAGCTGCCATAGAAATTAAGCACCACATGGAAAGGAAAGGGGAAAGGGAGGGTGTTTATGAAGTTTTCAGGATCTACGTTGATGGATATTTTAATACGTGATATTGTTTGTGATCTGGCAGAATTTATGATGCAATAATTTAAGATTGGTGAATTTGGGGAGGTGAAGTTGGAGAGGCTCTCAAATAGTAAACAGTCATTTGGTAGAGCTGGATATTATTTTATATAGGAGATATTCACTCAATTGATCTTTAGTTTATCAGACTGTTTTTCAAGTAAATGGATTTTCGGAAAGTTCGAGAAAAGAAAAGAAGGAAAATCAAGTTCTTTTCAACTTCACCTTCCTGGCAAGAATTTCCTGAAATATTAAAATCATATTAAAGCAGACAGCTACATAATAAACTTAAGTTAATATAGACAGTAAAATGTGTGGGTGTAGATGGTTTCAGTTCTCAAAGGAATAAGAAAAGGAGCAGAATGGTGGCTAAGATTCTCCAAAGGTTGTTTAACAATAGATACACCAGTTGAACAGCTATTCACACATCAGACTACTTTCAAACAAGCTAAGAAAAGCAGGTGTGAGACCACAGTGTTTATATCTAGTTTATCCAATGAAAATACTGTCAAAGAAGGATGAAGAAAAGAGTTGGTCATGTCATCCCTCTCTTGAAGCAGCCAAGCTTGGAAAGAGAAGCCTTCCACTTGAGGGAGGGAGAGAATTAAGTCCATGCCTTCCACTTGAAACCCAGGCCCAGGCCCAACACAGTGAAATACAGTGCTGGGAAAATCCCCAAGACCCCTTCCACCAGGTCAGTACTCTCAGACTGAGTTGCTGGTACTGTGCTTGGCCAAACACCTGACTGCAATGACCACCCCTCCTCCAACCTCAAAGCAGCACAGTGGCGAGGTGTTACACTATCTGACTTAAACTCATAGTCTAGAGCCACTGTAATCAGAGCAGTATGGTGTCAATATAAAAACGGGCACAAAGACCAGTGGAGCAGAACAGAGCCTCGAAGAAACCCAAACATCTACAGCCAACTGGTATTTGACAAGCACGCTAAGAACAAATGAAGGAGAAAGAAAAGTCATTTCAATAAACGGTGACATGAAAATCAGATATCCTAGACATTTATTGCTCACCAGTTGTGAATTTCAACTCAAAATGGATCAAAGCCATAAATGTAAGACTTGTAACTATGCAACTATTGGAAGAAAATATAGGGAAAATTTGAATGTTGAAATAGGCAAGGATTTGGGGGATAAGACCCCAAAAGCACAGGAAACAAAAGCAAAATTAGACAAATAGGATCACATCAACCTTCTTCACAGAAAAGGAAACCATTAAGTACAGTCACCTTACAGAAAATATTTGCAAACTATACATCTAACAAGCAGTTTATATCCATAATGTGTCAGGAATTCCAAAATTTTAATAGCAAAATAATCCCCAAATAATCCTATTAAAAAGATAGCCAATGGGCTTAAATAGACTTTTCTCAGAAGAAGGCATATGAATGGCCAACAGGTATATGAAAAATGTTCAACATCAGTAATTATGAGGCAAATATATATAACCACAATGTTATATTACTTCCTCTTAGTAAGAATGGCTATTATCAAAAAGAATAAAGATAACAAGTGCTGGTGAGGATGTGGAGAAGAGAGAATCCTTACACACTTGGTGGGAATTTAAATTGGTATACACATTATGGAGAACAGTATGGAGGTCCTTAAAAATAAAAATATATATATAGAACTACCATAGGATTGAGTAGTCCCACAACTGTGCATATATTCAAATGGAATTAAATCAGTATCTCAAGGAGACATCTGTACTTCCATATTCATTGAAGAACTATTAACAGTAGCCAAGAAATGGAAACAACCTAAATGTCTATCAACTAATGGATTAAAAAATGTGGTACATATACTATTGATCCATAAAAAGAATGAAATCATGTTATTTGTAGCAACATGGATGGAACTGGACATAACTAAACTAAGTGAAGTCAGCCAGTCATGGAAAGAGAAGTACCATCTGATCTGACTCATATATGGAATATAAGAAAATTGAGCTGAAGAAGTTGTGATTATAATGATGGTTATCAGAATCTGGGGAAAATTGGGAAAGGAGAAGGATAAAGAGTGGCTGATCAAAATGTACCATGTGACAGACAAGAGTAAGATGCTCTAGGTCCTACTGAACAGTTTGTCTATAGATAATAATTATCTACTTATAGTTTGAAAACTTATAAGAGAAGATTTTGATAGTTTTCACCATAAAGAAATGTCAAATGTTTAAAGAGATGAATATGTTTAATCTGATTTAAGCACTGAAATGTATATATGTATCAAATATTGCATTAATATATATAATTTTATGTTTGTATACATCTGTTAAAAGATAAATTAAAAAAAAACACCTTGCTTGAAAAATCCAAAAGAAACACATCAAAGTAAAATAAAAATATACCATAAAATGTTGAAAGGAATTATATGATCAAATATTAAATGATTGTCATAGGAGTTCAGAAGTTGGAGACATTCGATAAGGACTTGGAGATGGGAATATAACAATGCTTTGAAAAGATGAAAGGTGTTTGTCAGGGGACATCATAAGCAAACCCAAGTGGGAGTGAAGTGTAATATATGTGTATAACTGTAAAAAATGAGTTGTACTATTTTATGGGGCATCAGTAGATAGTAAGCATGGAACTATATGTTGAGTTTTGCACTTTATTAGGGAGCATGGGTCCTTTCAGTGTGTAAAACAATGCAAAGTATTGTGGAGAATGGGTTGGGCTGTGAAGTGGGAATAACTAGAGGCCCAGAAAACTCCTAAAAACTAACAGTTGACCAGGTTAGAATTTACAAAGAACAATATTTATATTACCAGAAATAAAAAAACAGAAGACTAATGAACATAAGGGTGCATATGTCCATGGAACTTGAATGGAACTTTTATTCAAATTACAGTTTTGCTTTAATTCTACTGAGTTTTATGTATCTATGAGATATTTATATGACCTAGCATAGCAATAGAAATATAGCACTGGCAGGTGGGAAATGTCAGGATTTTAGTCGAAAGTTTAATAATCAATATAGGAAAGCGCTAGTAGAAATGATCATTCAAAGAGAAACTAATGGGGGGTGGGGATTGAAGTCCAGATCTGAGCTTTGAAGGATGCCTTTGTTGTGATAGCAATTGGAGGGATAGAACACATAGATGTGTTTGAAGAAGGAATACTAGGGCAAGGTAATGGTTCAAAGTCAAGAGAAGGGGATTTCACCAACCTTCAGTTCATCATTGCGCTATACTGTGAACTCAAGTGAGGGGGAGATTAATCATGGGGGAAGAAGACATTGCATTTGGTTATTGAGGATCAACAATGATGTTGGAAGTTGTTAATTTCAGGAGAGCAAGGACTTGCAGCTGCCCTACAGGAGGAGGTAGGGAAATATGATGGACGCAGAATAAGGCAGAAACCCCCTATACAAAGTTTAAGGTTTGTTGTGTAAGGGGAAATGCCAGGGACAAAGCAAAACACCTGAATGAATATATTTATTATTACAATTTTAACACAGAGAGCAGTATTCACAATGAAAACTCTAGCTAGAAAAAGATGGTAGAAATGAAAGATATCTGAGAGCTAAGAACAAATTGATTTGTTTACAAAACAGAGCTTTTCTTTGCAAAGGAAAAAGCTTGCTTCCTCCCAAAAGTCAGGGGGAAAAGAAGAATGTGCATGGAAAAAATTTTTGAGGTAAAGGAAAAAGACAAAGCCGCTATTTCTGATTGCCTGGGGCTCTACAGAAAGTGAGGACAGTTTTGCGTTATTGTGAGCAGTATTTTAGGAGAGTTGAATGAGGGGCCTGCTGTGTTTCAATTAAGAATGGCTCGATATTCTTGATTTACCATTGATATGTTTAATTCAGGAATAAAATCTTAACATAATATTTAACAAATGATTCCTAAAATTATTTGAGCATTTCTTGTGAAAATAATTTTATTATTATGTTCTATAATAAACTGTAATTTTAGGTTTCTCCGTTTATTGAATACATACCTCTTTTAAAAATATATGATGCTACATAAATTTTACTTTAGACATATAAAAAGTTTTAAATGAAGATCACGTTTGGATAAAAATGTCTCAGAGAACTGATTTGCTAATATATTTTACATTTTGAAAACTCTGTTCCTATAGATAGATAGATAGATAGATAAATAGATAGATAGATAGATAGATAGATAGATAGATAGATAGATGATTTAATTTGGAGACATTATTTTTTGTGTGTGGAATTGAGGATTGAACCCAGGGGCATTCTACCTCTGAGCTATACAACAGTCATATTTTTTTTTACTTTGAAACAGGTTCTCACTAAATTATGGAGGGCCTTGCTAAGTTTCTTATGCTGGCTGCGAATCTCTGATCTTTGTCTCCCAAGTACTGGGATTAAAAGTGTGTACCACCACACCCAGCTAATTTTGAAATATTTAAAGAAAATTATCATGTAGAAATAAATGCGTACTTCAATTATTTATAATAGCTCCAACAAAAATCAATAAGGTGACTTTATATGGATATACATGGAGAGTGAACTTTGTCAGCTGTCACCTTCCCAGAAATCATCCAGAATATCCTGTTAACAAAGCTGAGTTTATTACTTATTGCAGACAGGGAAGACAATGTTTTACGTTTTAGAGCATCCAGAAAGGGGATTAGGGGAAGCTATGTACAGGTTTGACAATCTGAGTTTGAGTAACTAAGACATTTTTTTTTGTGTGTGTGTGAGGATCTGGTTGTGGTTGAGCACATTTCTTGATGTTATGGTTTAGTTAGTTGTTTGATAAGGAACAATTTGCCTGGTTTTAGGCACTAACAGTTTAAATAAATGATTTTTTTACAAATTTCTAAAAAATGTAAATATTTTCTCATTTGCAGTCTTAACTTTATGGACAAAAGCTTCCTAGAACAAAGTACAAATGGAATGGATGGAGACTGCTTTAGTTCTTAGTCCTGATAGTCATGGTGGATGCAGAAGTCTCCCCTCTTAATGTCAAGAGTCATAAGAACTAAATTGTAATGTGAAATGCTTAACCATCAGCTTTGGGTGGAACAAGTATATACTATAAGGTTGTATTTACCTGAAAGATCTTGCACTAGGATAAACGACTGTGTTTTTCTTTGTGCTGGTCTCTTTATAGAAAATAAAGATTTAGACTGAAAGGACAGTGGTAATTATTTAGGATGCTGCAGACTGACCATGCGGGCTTAATCTCAGGATGAATAGGCTAGGCAGTGATTCAATCCTGTCAAACTTTTTCATAAAAAAAATGTGAGTTGAATGTGTTCAGGAAAACTGGCTCTTAATTTTAATAATCTAAAAAGATGGAAAGATTATTTAATCAAAGTACTGTAGAGACATGCATAATGGTGTGTGTTAAGAATGTTTCAAGTACACCTACCTCTATCTTCCTGTGTTAATGCACTTTACTCATTGATCGGATTTGCTCATATTTCATTACTGAATATTAAACAAAATGTGAGGTAGACAGAAATGTATTTCCAGAATGTAATTTATTAATCTAGTAAGAGAAGTTTCAAAACTGGGAGTTTCCATGAGTGATTATAATTCAAACAGTGAAGTAAGATAAATATGAGACCCAGAGGACTATAAAGAATGGATAAAAATTAAAGGCAATGAATAAAGGCAGATATTAAGTGCTTTTGAAATAATTTATGAAAAAATCTTATATTAAATACTAAGCTAAGGAATTACACTTTAATTTTTAAGAAGTTCCTCCTGCTAATGCAAAATTGGCTAATGGTAAATTTTGTAGGAGTTCAGATCTAAAAGTATATACAAATCTCTGTAGCTTTTTCTGAAGTCTACATAATTATCAGTATTAAATGTAGTCTTTATTCTCTCAAAGAAGCTTCACTGCCTTCTACTTAGTTTCTAAGTGAAATAATGACTCATTTTTTTTTCTCCACCCCTAATAACTCCCAGCCACTTGGGGTTTTCTCTTACTGTGACAGGCCATGGGGTAATGAGTAACTTTCTCTCTTCCACTGGCCAGGGACCACTGTTCAGACTAAAACTGCCTTCTCAGCTCTTCTTCCTCTGTAAGGCCGTAGACCTCATCCCAGTGTAGGATTCTGCAATATGCCTAACTTTTGGATAAGAATCACTCACTGAATGGTTTTTAGTTTTATCTTCATGCCACAATGGAAGGGTAGGGGGAGCCATTTTCTTTCAATTTATTTAGAACATATTGTAAGGAAGATTTTGTTAGGGAAAGTTATTTGTTCCTTGTTGCTAATTTATAATGATATGTTCCTAATAATCAAAAAGTGGAGCCGGGCATGGTGGTGCATGCTTGTAACCCCAGTACTTGGGAGGCTGAGACAGGAGGATTGCAGGTTCAAAGCTAGCCTCAGCAACTTAGTGAGACCCTATTTCCAAATAAAAAATAAAATAGGTCTGGGGGTATAGACGGGAGGTAGAAAACCCCTGCGTTCCATCCCCAGTACCACAAAATACATACATACATACATACATACATGCATACATATCAAAAAGTTGTCCAGAGTAGATATAACAAGGAAAATAACAAGGAAGAGATAGTTGCTAGAAATTAAGTTTGATGTTGAACTACTGACTTTAGCAAGCATTAATTGGGAGCAGAAAGGCAGTCCCTACCATCTGGCAATACCAAGTGAGCAACAAGTTATTGGTGTTGCATTCATAAATATGGCATAGAAAGGAAAGGGAAGAGAAGAAAGGATGTAAAACAAAACAAATACTTATATTTGTATGAACCTGTTATTTATTCTCCATCACTAGGAAAGAAACAGGTAAAGTCAATGATAAGAAGAGCACACTGTATTTATAGCTGATGATAAAAATTCAGAAGATGATAGCATGATGTATTTTAAAGATTATATCATTATCTTTCAGGCTAGCCAGTCAGTCTCATCGAGTAACTAGAAAATCCCTTCTTAACTCTTTTCTCAATATACCATTTGTGTTTCCCTGTTCCCCAATTGAGAGTTCTAACATGTCTCTCTCCCATGTGATTAAGGCAACAATAACTATTGATCTGTGACATGTTTGTCTATTATGAGGTCATATTGGTCTCTTAGTCTTTTTGAATAAAACACTAAAAAAAGCCCATCATTTTTATTTTTTTTAGTATTGATCAGATTTCATTACTTAATTCTAGGTATTTATATTATTGAAATAACTAGAGAAGGGATCAGAAAATCTTGTTCTGCCAAATTGTCAGAACATATGTTACTATAGTCAATCTTCATAACCCATCATGTACTGCCTGTTTTCCCAGTTTGCAGGTGAAGATTTTCAAACACTGATAGATTTTAATCTATATAAATAAACTCACTATAAATAGTGTACTCAATCCCCTTTAATACTACCTTTCTTCCAAGAATGAGTAGGGGGTTAGGAGCATACATGTACTACCATGGAACTGGATAAAACTTAAAAAGAGATTATTGTTTTAAAAAGAATAAAGTATTCAAAATTATTTTTATTTGACTATCTTGCTTTTTTCTTAATTTTATGCATATACATACAGCTTCTAGACACACACCTGGATGCATACACATATAAACAAATATAATTTTTTAACTCATCAATATCTTCTCTGTCAGTTTTCCCTCGAGATAGTATTTTTGGTCTGAGGTATTCTTAAGGTGATTTAATTTAAATGTGTTTAGTTATTGTTATTGGTGCATTGTAATTGTACATGATAGTGAGATACATTGTGATATATCCATATGTGCACATAGCATTATTTGTTTTGTTTCCTTCCCATACCCCCTAAAATGTGGCTAAATTTAACTCAAATGATGGATAATTAGTCATCCAGAAGAAATGCAATTATTTAAAATGATATCCTTCTCCTAAAGTTGATAAAGTGGATTTGATGGTGTGGTAACAGGCTTAGAGATTTTTCTCTGTGATTATACTAAACAGATAAAATATAGGAGAAAAAAAATCTCTATCCAGAGAAGAAGAATTTAACTAGTAACTGAGTAGACTTAGCATTGTGTCAAGTAATAGTTAACTGGCAGCCATTGTTTTAAGTTAGGAAACTAGATGACTTCTCAGCAGTAGCATAATTTGGAAACCGGAGGCTCCTCTTTGTCTCTCTCACCTCAGAACAGGCAGCAGATTGCCCATATTTTAATTAATTTTCATTTGTTAAACCATGAAACTAAGCAGCCTTCTCACTAACCCTGTGTTCATTGCACAATAGACCATGTGTTAAGCAGGCTTCCTGATCTTTCAAGAGAATTAATGTGAGCCAAGTACAGAAATCTGCTCAGGTTATTGAAGGCTAATAATGATTGTTTTAATGTTTCTGTTTATTATGCACATTTTCTCCCCTACAGTTATTATATTACCTAGTCAATGTATTTGTCAATTGTTAATGTCTTTGTTGTTGCAGATACAGATGTGGTGTATAAAAGCGAGAATGGACATGTCATTAAACTGAATATAGAAACAAATGCTACCACATTATTATTGGAAAACACAACTTTTGTAAGTAATGAATAATTAACTACTTTATGCATTTCAGTGCTATTTAGAATGCTCTGTAGATATACTTAACTTTCTATTCTGCAGCTCCAGGACTTACATAACATTTCAGGTGGAAAGTTAGGACTGAAATATCATTAGGACAATAATTAATAGAAAATACCCCTGTGACCATCTGCTTCAGTTTTTCACCATTGACTCTTATTAGTGCCTGAGCATTTCCTGGAATAATAGTTGCTTGCAATGAATACTTTTACTAATATTTTCTATGTGAGGTTAGTCATACAAATGCCAAGAATAAAAAATATGGTTTGCTTTGACCAAGTTACCATTAGCTTATTTCCCCTCATTTACTTTTTATTCTTCCTGGCTTATTTTTCATTCTGTGGTTTCCTGAATCAGGGAGAAAGAAGGTTTCTAAAACTGACCTCTGATGGAGTTGATTTGTTTTACTTTTGGAATTGAGGATTTTGTCAGCACCATTTTCACTCTTGAATCACTGCTGAGCCGACAATGTTTTCTTGACTCAATGCAGTTTCATTGCTCTGATAATATAATATAGCATTTGTCTTTTTCTTTTTTTTTTCATGTTTTTATTGGTGCATTGTAGTCTCACATCACAATGAGTATCAGTTTGGTGTTAACATACATGCACACAGCTCTTGGTGTCCCTTTTTCATACATATAGTCCCCTTAAGGTTGAGAGACTTAGCTATGATTACTTTTTGAGTAAGTATAATGAATTAATTATTGCAAATATTGAAAAATCTAGTGATCAAGCGATGATGAAAAGTAGTACAGTTATTTACTCATTCATTTTTATAATCAAGGGTTCAATTTACTGCCTTTTTAATGAATTTATCAGATACAGACAAAACATAGTACAAGGTCTCATAAAACATTCTCCATGAAATAAAATAAAAAATAAATGTCATTATGTACTTTTTAAAATATATTCCTACTTTTACATTTAGGATAGGCATTTTAAAAATATTTTTATTGGTGCCTTATAGTAGGATAGTCATTTAATCTTAATATTTACCATAGGTTGGAGAGGTGGAAAAAATGAACTAGGATTTTTTCCTGTTCAATATTTTATATGTTAAGAAAAAAATGGCCATTGAAATCATGAAGTAGTTGTAGTTTTAATATATCTTTAGGGTTAAATTTAACCACCAGTTGATGTACATTAATAATTAGGCCATTAATTAGCAGAAACTAAGGACATTTTTGTCTTTAAACCTATTAGCTAATTTATAGGTATTCAAGGAACAAGTATCATATATGCAACCATTCTTGTGGAATACCAAAATATGTAAAGTAGCTTGCTCATTTTCTAAGAATATGGATTTCCTTTGGGGAGATAATACTAACCTTCATGAAAAAATATAATTCATACTATTAAGCAGTATATATTATTTTGTCATTGGATGATCTTCAAGGGGACTTGAGATGAGACTAAAGAATCATTGAGAGATGCTGTCATTATTAGAAAAGAGAAGCCTTTAGTAGGACAGTAGGATAGAAGGAAAAAAGTGGGAGTTGGCAAAGAAAGTGGGTTTTAGATATACTGATTAAAGCCAATTTGCAATGATTTTCCATAAAATTGGTTCATGGAACAATAATTAAATGTATTTTCATATTTGGTTTCCTTTATCATTACAAAACATTTTTATGGAAATTATAGGCATCAGTAGTCAAACAAGCATATTAGGTATAGACATATACTATGTGAACATTCTTTTATGTGACTGATCCTTATGGATCACTCCTTAAACAGGTTAATGTGTTTTTCCTCTAATCACTAATTATGTTGTTTGCTTCTTCTTAGCATTTATTCATTGCTTTTTTAACCTCCATAACATATCAAACAAGAAACAAACAGAAAAACACTACCTTTTTTTGGGGGGAGGGTGTTACTGGGGATTGAACCCACGGCATTCTACCTGTGGAACTACATACTGAGCCCTTTTTATTTTTTATTTTGAAACAGGCTTTTGCTAGGTTGCTGAGGGCCCTGCTTAGTCGCTCAGGCTAGTCTCAAATCTGTGATCTTCCTGTCTCAGCCTCCCAAGGAGTAGGATTACGAGCATGTACCAATGCATGCCCAGCTAAAAGAAAATTTATGCTACTATTTCATTATCCCAATGCTTTTGTTGGTACTACATACCACCCCATCTCATGTCATTATAGTTTTATCCATGTGCGAATTAATGCTCTTTTATGTTTATGTGTATGTGATTAATCTTTCTAAATCATTTTGAGGTCTATTTCTCTTATTCTCTATGTTGGCTATGATTCTTAATTCCCACAATCATAGTTAGAAACTATTCTAATTTGCTGGTATTCTAAGATTCATAGGCTTCCTAAAGTCGTTTATGACACAATATACATATTTAAACAATTTATAAATCTTAGGAGTGTTAGACTTCTTTTAGGGGAGGGGGAGAGAGAAGTTAAGGGGATGGGGATGACATATATGTGCACCTAGTTAACCCAAACTAGAAATCAGATATAAAAATTGCATGATTTCAAAGGAAGTTCTTTAATCATTTCCTTCAAATTCCAAGGTTGCATTAGATTCAATTGTGCTTTTTAATTATTTTAAGTAAAATTGTCTTTTATAGCTCATAGGAGGCTAATGTCTGCATTTACTTTCCCTTCTAAGACATTACATTTAAAAGAAAATCTTATCCTAGAGGCTAAGAGTTCAATTCATACTGCAGATAGTTATTTGAATGATTTTCAGTATTTTAATGATTATCATGATTAATTGGATCAGATTATTTAAATGTATTAAAATGTTCCACAACAACTGAGAAATATTATTGATAAGCATGTGATAACAAAGTAGCCTGATGCTTAATAAGGCATATATTCAAAATTGAAACTGCCAATTTACTTTAAAAATTAAGATAATTTATCATATTTTCCCAGCTTAAACACTTTTTAAATATGATTACTTACTACCTTAGGCTATAGAATCACAATTAGCAGACTCTATGAGTAAGAGTAGTATTAAGCATGGCTGCTAAAAATAAAACAGAAATAAGTAATTTTCATGAAAAAAGTGATTCTAAGGCATTCAGGGAATTAAAGAGCATATAACTCTTTGAATAAGAGAACGGGAAAGAAGTGATTTAGCCCAAAAATTGTTCTTAATCATTTCGATGTGTTTGAAAATGTTATCTCTTAAAACCAGAACTATTTCAGACAAAAGCACATTCACAACGACATGATGAGGAAATGTTTCATGAGTATTAGCTGTATTCTTTCTGCTATCAATAATTTGAGTTTCACCAGAGGTCTTGACAAAATACATCAGCAGCTGTAAATTATTATATCTAATCACATTTTGAAATTAGAAAGGGGTCGTAAACATATGTCCAAGCCCCATATGCTTAAATATTGTTAAGAGTAAATAAAGAGCTCATATACTAATATGGAAAGCAATGATTGCAAGCTAAGAATGTAATCTCAAGTCTCTGAAAGTCTGTGTTTAAATATATTTTGTAAAAATGTTCTAAAACAGAGGCAAGAAATTTATACATGGAAACGAAAGAATTCCACAGAAAGTGTTAGCTATTATTATTATTTTTTGGTTCAACTGAGTATAGACTATGGGTCTGGTGGCTATGGCCTATATATGGAAATATGTGCTGATTTATCATGTACAGAGCACCTCAGGTTTTTTGCATGTCAGCCTAGTGGTTTTGGTTTCGCTTGTTGTTTTAGTTGTTGAGCCATTTGGCATATGGGGCTGATAGATAGGACTCTTTATAATACTGTGAAGTCAAGACACTTACTGTTTGATTTGCGTCTGAGTAAATAGGTGTCCTCTTTTGGGTGAGGGCCCAGCAGCACAATTAAAAGAATTGCTGCATAAATGCGCTCAAAACTTCACCTTTTGAAATTTGAGATGAAGGATCAGGAAATTCGGATTGGCCATGTGACCTCGCATATGTGACCTTAGCCATATATGTGGGTTCCACACAAGCAAATAATCCTAGTAGTGCAACTAACACTGAATATCTAGTGAGGCCACAGTAACTGTACACTCACTAATGTTGCTGTGTTCTTGACAGTATAGCTTCTTTTTCTTTAGACTAGTGGTTCTCAACTGGGAAGGATTCTGTTCCCAGGAGAGATGTTGCAATTCTGGCAACAGTCCTGGTTGTTATACTGGGGGTGAGAGTTTGCTATGACAGTTCGACAAGTGGAGGTCAAGGCTGAGCATCCTGCAGTGCATGGGTCAGCCCCTCACAACACAGACTTACCCAGCCAGAAATTTTAGCAGTGTCAAGTTCAAAAAACCCTGTTCTAGACAGAGATGCAAGGTACAACATATTGTGATTAGAAGGTAATCTTTCTCAGGTGGGACCAGAAGGGTAAATGCTATGGGGAGATCATAATCTGCGGCTTCCAGCTCCATTAGCTTGAGATATGTTTTCTCTTCTCAAGGACAGCCCTGTGGAGAGGACCAGCATGCATGAGTAGAGCCATTGGGCCTTGGCTTCCTCTCCTTCATGTATTGCTAGATACAGGTTAAAAGGGTGACCCCGATCTCTATCTCTACCTTTAGAGAAGTATCTCTATCTTTAGAGATACTTCTATTTGAGGTATTTTTGTTCAGAGAAGTTAATACCAGTAATTTGACTGTTGCCAACTCTTTTGACCAGGAAGCAAGGGTTTATCATTAGCAGATGGCCACGGACTCCAGCTGGCATAATTGCTTTAATGGTGCACTGTGTCGATGAATAACTAAATTCATTGTCTTTAAATTGGGCATAATTCGCCCTTCACCATAATAGTTACCATTGTCTGTTGTTGGGAACCTCCATATTTCTATTCTTTTTATCTACAGTGAAGATACTTAAATACATTTATATCCATATTTTGAATTCTGAAAATGATTATTAAATTTTAGGGGGATTATTTCTCTCAGTCATCAAAGAGAAACCTAACTTTATTCATCCTATCTATGTACATTCAGGGAAATAAATGGAGCAATACATTTTTTTCAGCAAAGATTGGACTTTTTTAATATTTATTTAGAAAAAACATTGAATCTATCACAAATACTTTGTGTATTCAAAATTTTCCATACATTGTAGCATACTAAAATGAATTCCAATATAGTTTCAAAAATTAATGATCATCAAAACAGGAAAAGTAGCAAAAAAAGGTCCAATCCTTACCATGGAAGTATACTCAGGCACAAATTTAATTTAAAATGTGAGAAAAGATACCCCTGTGTATGTGCAAAGATGACATAATTATTCTGCAATTACAATACTGTTATTCAAATAGGCCCCACATAAATGAATGGAACCAAAATGGAAAATTCCATGTTTCACCCTAAATTGACATTGTGAATGATCTAGAAACTACAGTCTACTAAGAGATTTTTTTCATGAGGACAAATTATCCTTATGAAAATTTTATAACAATAAAATTTTTTATTCTTAATGTTACTGGTCAATCCACATCTACTTCTATATTTATTATGAATATTGTTAAATAAATTATTCTTGACAGAAACTGAAATATTCAAAATAATATATTTAAATTCTTCTATGTTTAATCTGGGTATAGTGGTGCACTCCTGTAATCCCAGTACATGGGAGGCTGAGACAGGAGGATTGCAGGTTTGAGGACAGTCTTGGCAAGTAGTGAGACTCTCATCAACCTAGCTCGGGGTGTAGCTCAGAAGTAGAATACCCTTTGGTTCAATCCCCAGTACCGCAAAATAAATAATAAATTAATTAATTAAAATAAAATTCTTCTTTGGTCAGAAATAAAACATTGACATAAATAGCACTTTCTTTTATTATTAGACATCAGTTGTTTAACTATTTGAACAAGAGGTTGGTTCAATTTTTTCTGATATATTCTCTGGATATGGACAATAAAATGACCACAATTCCAGTATTTGTTTTTTTTTTGGAAGATTCTCACTTAGTCCTTTTGGAGCTGGAGGTATATGTCGGATAAGATGCTGGAAGAAAATAGAGGCCAGATTTATTGCAATAACAGTAATCATAATTATCTTAGAATTTGGCTTCCTGAGAGGTCAGCACTCTGAATTGTATCTGGGGCCAGTCAGTTTATTTTGAGTAATTCAAGGCTATAGTTACATGCACTTGAACATCTGACAGATAGTCCTGCCTTTCAATTTCTTTTTTAATAATTTTATATATGGATAACTCCCAGTCATGGAGAACTAATTAGAAATATAAAAAAAATGTTAGAGGATACAACATTTTAGTTAGACAGGAAGAATGATTTTTTTGAGATCTGTTGCACAGAAAGATGCCATAGTTAATATTAATATAAAATTAAAAATGATTGAGAGTAAATTTCAAGTGTCTCACCACAATAAATAATGAATAAGTTTGATAATTAATATATTAATTAGCTTGATCTAGTTATTCTACATACATATATATTATATATATTCATATCAAAACACCACATTGCATCCAATAAATGTATAAAATTGTGACTTGTAAAGCCGGGTGTGGTGGCGCACGCTTGTAACCCTAGTACTTTGGGAAGCGGAGACCAGAGGATCCGGGTTCGTGGCCAGCCTTATCTCTCTCTCTCTCTCTCTCTCTCTCTCTCTACTTAGTGAGGCCTCCGCAACTTCGTGAGACCCAGTTTCAAAATAAAGTATAAAAAATAGGGCCGGAGGTGTAGCGTGGAGGTAGAACAACCGTGGGTTCAATCCCTGGTACCACAAAAAAAAAAAAAATTGTGACTTATAATTAAAACAATATGAATAAAAAGAAATTTAAAAATGTAATAAAGCATAGCCTTTTCAACAAATGCTCTTGGGGAAACTGGTTATTCACATGTACAAGAATGGAATTAAACCCCAGTCTCTCACCCTGCACAAGAGTCAACCCAGAAAGGATTTAAGACCAGAAAATTATACCAGAAACTCTGAAACTGCTAGAACTAGAAGAACTAGAAGAGGGCAAAGCATCAACACTCCAATATATTTGGTACTTGTAGAAACTTCCACAATAAGACCCCAAAAGCTCAGGAAATTAAACCAATAATTAATAAATGGCATGGTGTTAAATAGCTTCTGTACAGCAAAGGAAATCATCAAGAGTCTACAGAGAGCCTACAGAAAGGGAGAAGATCTTTGCCACCTACTCCTCTGATAAAGGTCAAATATCTAGACTATACAAGAGATTAAAAAACTAAACACTAAAAAAATCAACAACCCAATCACAAAATGGGCAACTGAACTGAATAGACACTTCTCAAAAGAAGAAATACAAATGGCCAAGAAATATATGAAAAAAAAATGTTTAACATTTTTAGCAATCAGGGAACTTCAAATCAGAACTCCACTGAGATTCCATCTAACTCTAGTTAGAATGGCACTCATTAAGAACACAAACAACAATAAATACTGGCTAGAATGTGGGGAAATAGGAACTCACTGTTAGTAGAACTGCAAACTAGTCCAGCCACTATGAAGATCAGTGTGTATGTTTCTCATATTGGGAATGGAACTACCATATGACTCATCAATAATACTCCTGGGCATCTTCCTAAAGGAATAGAAATCACAATATTATAGTGATACTTGCATATCCATGTTCATAGCAGCACAATTTATAATAGTCAAATTATGGATCCAGCCTAGGTGTCCATCAACAGATGAATGGATCACAAAACTATGGCATATATACACAATGGAATTTTACTCAGTCATAAAGAAGAAGAAAATCATGTCATCTGCAGGAAACTGGATTGAACTTGAGAATATTACACTAAGCAAGATTAGCCACTCTCAAAAACTGAATAGGTATATTTTTTCTTTTATATGTGGAATCTAGAGAGAAATTTGGAAATAAGTATAACATCCAGTAGAAGAGCAGAGACTCTAATGGAGTGATTGAGGGGGGTTAGGGAAGAGAGGAGAGGGGACAAAAATGTAATAGTTGAAATAATGCTACACATGTATACGAAATTACCAATTCCAATCTCAGTCATGTAAGCGGAGGGGTAGGGCGGAGGAGTAGGGGGAGGGGTGGGATTCAGAGGAAAATGCTGCAAGAGCTGTGTTCATGTATGTTTCTAACACTTTATACCCCAGTATGATGTATAATTATAATGTACCACATAACTGGAAGCAGAATCAAAGAGGAGAATTTTATTTATATATATCTATCTATATATATATATATAGATAGATAGAAGAGATAGATAGATATAGATATACCTGAATATTCCATTCAAAAGTCTCTTTTAAAAATATAAAATTATATTATAATTCAATAATCTCTATATAAGTATCTTATGGACATATTTGTTTACTTTTATTTAAACCTATTAGGAAAGACACTTGAATTAAATATATATATATATATATATATATATATATATATATGTGTGTGTGTGTGTATTCATACATAGATGAAATAGATATCAATAGATTTATCTCTTTATATTCATCTATTTATTTGACTATTAATTAAATGAACTGTATGTTTTACCACTAATCAGAAATAAATCATTATATAATGCCTGGGAGACAGAAAAAGAGACATATGTGATTTAAATGATTTCAGTTGCCTTAACTTGGCCAAAATCACCACATTCTTTAACATATTTTAAATACCCCAATGATTACCACTTATGACATTATTCTTTTTTTTCAAATATTTTCAATTCTTGTGGAAATATTGCCTATGTAAACAAAGAGAAACAACCTGGTTGTCTGCCCTTCTTTACTTTCTTCCTTCTTCCCTCTCTCCCTGTCTCTGTCAGCATTCCTACTGCTATAGTCCAAAATGACTGACCACACAACTTAGAGGAAGAAAGATTTATCTGCTCAAAGTTTCTTGGAGATGCTGGGTTCAGTCCATGTGAGGCTAGAGTCTGAAGCTCAGGGTGTGGCAGCGGGAAGCAGAGAGAAAGACAGTGCACACCAAGTAATGCTTTCACATCATGGAGGCCAGAGCAGAGAAGAAGAGACCAAGGGCTCTGCTTGTACATCATAGAGGCCAGAATCCAGAGAGCAAGCAAGCAAGGGATTCAAAGACACAAGCACAGTTCTGAAGTCACATCCCCAGAGACCCACCTTCTCCAACCACACCCCACTGGCCTAGGTTACCACCCAGATAAATCCATTAAAATGGACTTATCTACTGATGAGATTACAACCCTCATGAATTAACTATATCAATCCTGAGCTCTTCAGGGGATATTCTATATCTGACCATAACACACCCTCTCTTCCTTCTTCCTTTTTTCCTTTAGTCACGGTGCTGTGATTGAACCCAGGGCCTCACACATGCTAGGCAAGCAATCTACCACTAAGCCACATCCCCAGCCCTTTTTATTTTTTATTTTGAGACAGGGTTTGCTAAGTTGCCCAGGCTGGCCTTGTGATCTTCCTGCCTCAGCCTCCTAAATCACTGGGATTACAGGAGTGTGCCAGCACCCTGAGCTCCTGGCTGCATTTTGTATACACTCACACATTAACACACTCACATAGCACCCACCAAGCAGCACCTACTGTGAACCATGCTCTGCTCCCTTTCCCGTATTTCCCTTGATAAATGTTGCTGAAACAATCTAGCTCTTACATTTGAGGTTATTTCTTCCCTTAAGTCCTTGTAGAGATTGTTCTAGCACTTCATCTTTCTAATGTTTCTGTTTCATCATTAAAATGACTCACAACTTTGTAAAAACATTTGCCAGCTGTTTATTGGGCCCATTCCACTTATTACACGATATTTTAGAGTCTAGAAATACAATGGTGAATGAAGCAGGCTTGTGAGACCACCGACAAACAGATATTCAAGTAAAAATATAAGAAAATGTCAGCTAATATTAAGTTCTTGGACTAAATCAGCATACAGTGAGGGCTAGTGAATGATCAGGTATTTAGGAAAGGCCCTCTATGTTGGTAACATTTCAAGAAAAAGTTGAAGAAGTTTATTTATTTTATTTATTTTTTTAGGTTGCAACAGCAATAACCTAGGGTGAGAGCCTAGGTAGGAACAGTCTAGATATATCCCAAGACCAGAATATATTTAACTAGTGGCATATGTGGAGAATGATAGACAATAAAGCCAGTGGGATAACTTGTGAATGATTATGTTGAGGTTTGTAGGTCAAGGTTTTCTTTTGTTAGCTGTAAGAACACTTTGAAGAAAGAATGTGGTCATATCTGAGTCATATTTTAAAATAACACTCTGTTACATTTGGAATATATTCTTAGGCTGTTAAAGTAGAAGCTAAGAGACCACTTTGAAGACTACTGCAATTGTACAGATAAAAGGAGATGCAGGCCTTGAACTATAATGGTACTAATGGAGAAGGTCAAAGGTAGGCAGATCAAGAATTTGTGTGGAGGTAGTGTGGGCAGGACTTTGTTGACTAATTGCCTGAAGCCTATTGGAAATAGAGGAATCAACATGGTCTCTTAGGCTTTCAAATGTCATTAAATGAGAAATTCTGTTTTTAATAGGTTCCAACTAATTTTTTTTTTTTTGGTACCGGGGATTGAACCCAGGGGCGTTCTACCTCCGCGCTACACCCCTCGCCCTATTTTTTATACTTTATTTTGAAACCGGGTCTCACAAAGTTGCGGAGGGCCTCACTAATAGAGAGAAAGAGAGAGAGAGAGACAGGGAGAGAGAGAGAGAGAGAGAGAGAGTCGAGGCTGGCCGCGAACCAGGATCCTCCGGTCTCCGCCTCCCAAAGTACTGGGATTACAAGCGTGCGCCACCATGCCCGGCTCCAACTAATTTTGACAATAGAGACTATTCAGTGTTGTTATATGTATACCTTTACACAATTTCTGTATATAACTGTATAACAGATGGATTTTGAAAGGCTTGGTTTTAAAAAAAGACTTGAAATTAATAAATTTACATAGAATACAAAAATGCAGCCCACCTTCCCTTTGAGGCTAAAAATACACATTTTCACTTAAGATTGATTGAGTCACTTAATAATTTTTCTGTGCTTGTTTTATCTCATACACTGTAATAGGTGCTAAAGATATAACAGAAAAATAGAAGGATTTTGGCTATAATAACCTTGTGGTCTAGTAAGGAAAGTTATGTGCTAATTAAATTATTAGATATGTATGTATTTATAATCTATGATATGAAATAAAAGCGAGTATAGAAATATAAGTGTAAAAGTAGCATATCACATCAATGCTAGAGTTTCTTCTAATTTATTGACCTATACTTTTTTGAAGAAGTCATGAAAAGCTTTCCTGGTGAGGTTTATTAAGAGAAGTTGAGGACGGGCGTGGTGGTACACGCTTGTAATCCCAGTACTTTGGGAGGCGTAGACCGGAGGATCCGGGTTCACGGCCACCCTCAGCTCACTCTCTCTCTCTCTCCCTGTCTCTCTCTCTTCCCCTGTCTCTCTCTCTCTCTACTTAGTGAGGCCTCCACAACTTCGTGAGACCCGGTTTCAAAATAAAGTATAAAAAATAGGGCCGGGGGCATAGCGTGGAGGTAGAACGCCCCTGTGTTCAATCCCTGGTACCGAAAAAAAAAAAGAGAAGTTGAGTAGGCAAGGATACACTGGGAGGGTAGCAGGAATTGTCTGAACAATGAAATATTAGAAACCTTTAAAGGATGTCAGTATGGCTGGAACAGCACAAGGAAGGGGAAGATGGGATTGGAGAAATAGGTAAGAGCCAAATCATGCCAGTCATAGTGACAGATTGTTTTTTTTTTTCTTTTTTTTTTTTTGGTATTCAGGATTGAACCCAGGGACATTCCACCTCCAAGCTACATCCCAGCCCTTTTTATCTCAAATGTATTGATTGCTTACTAGACATTGACTAACATGTCTTTTAGTTAGTTTTGAGAAAATTATCTCATGTTTCTATTGACATTTATACAAGTAGTAGATGAATCCTATAATTAACATTTTTCCTAATTTTTGGATAACAGATAACTCAAAGCTGAATCTAACACTTTTAACAATTGGAAATAATTTAAAACATGGAATCACCACCTCATTCTAACTTCATACTGTTCTTCAATTTCCTTTTTCTCTTTTATTTTTCTAATTGCTTACTCTTTTCTCTCTTGATAGATGATAGAAATGTATGCATGTGTGCAGGTGTGCACATGTATGTGAGTAGAGACAGAGAAAGAAATAAGGTCTCTCTAAATATATGTATACATTATATGCATATATATGTGTTTAATAGATGTATTGAGATATGTTCCAATGTACTATAATTTCCATCCATTTGAAGGACACAGTTTAGTGATTTTTAGTTTACTCACAGAATTGTGCAACCATTACCACTACCTAATTTTAGAAAGTTTCACCTGACCAAAAACAAACCCATACACATTAGCAGACCTCTGTTCCACTGCTTTCTCTGCAGCCCCAGGCAGTTACTAATTTACTTTCTGGCTCTATGGATTTGCCTTTTCTACACGCTACACATAAATGTTTTCTACAACATGTAGTCTTTTGTGACTAATTTTATTCACTTAACACAATGCGCTCAAGGCTTATTCATGTTGCAGCATGCGTCATTACTTCATTTTTTACTGCTGAATAAAATATCCCATGCTGTGGATATACCATATTTTTATTTATTCATCAGTAAATGAACATTCAGGTTATTTCTATTTTTGGCTATTATGAAGGTTGCTATGAACATTTGTTTACAAGTTTTGTGTTGATGGGTTTTCATTTTATTTGACATTTTCCATTCTTGAGTGTAACTATGCATCACATAATAACACTATGTTTAGTATTTTGAAAAACTACAAAATTATTTTTCAAAGGAGTGCATGCATTTACCTTTTGTGTGTGGGGGGTAGTGGGGATTGAACCCAGGGGCATTCTACTTTTGAGCTACATTGCCCAGCCCTATTTTATTTTTATTTTGAAACAGGGTCTTGCTAGGTTGATGAGAGTGTCACTATTTGCTGAGGCTAGCCTCGAACCTGTGATCCTCCTGTCTTAGCCTCCCAAGTACTGGGAGGCATGGGCCACCACACCTGGCTATACATTTACCTTTCTACCAAGATTATGACAGGGATTCTCTTTTCTTTACATCTTCTACAATACTTGTTCTTATTTATTTTATTTTTGTTATTTTTATGTATTAGTGGCTTTGATTTGTATTTTCTTAATTTACTAATGATATCGGACACCTTTTTATGTGTTTATCAGTCATTTGTATATCTTTTTTGAATAAATATCTCTTCAAATTATTTGCCTATGAGCTGGGCGTGGTGGCGCACGCTTGTAATCCCAGTACTTTGGGAGGCGGAGACCGGAGGATCCGGGTTCGCGGCCAGCCTCAGTGCTCTCTATCTCTCTCTCTCTCTCTCTCTCTCTCTCTCTCTTTCTCTCTCTCTCTCTCTCTCTCTCTCTCTCTCTCTCTGTCTCCTTAGTGAGGCCCTCTGCAACTTAGTGAGACCCGGTTTCAAAATAAAGTATAAAAAATAGGGCTGGGGGCGTAGCGTGGAGGTAGAATGCCCCTGTGTTCAATCCCCAGTACCGCAAAAAAAAAAAAAAATATTTGCCTACTTTCTAATTGGACTATCCGTTTATTACTGAAGAGTTTTACACAAGAGTTTTCACTCTTATTACACAAGAGTTTTTCATATATTAGGAGTTCATGTTCCTTTTAGATATAGTCTGAAGGTATCTTCTCTCAAGCATGTTTTCTTTCCACTTCTGGATGGTATCTTTTAATGCATAAGTAAACAATTTTTATGGAATCAAATGCATATTTTTCTGTTCTCTTAAATATTTTTTTAATTTAGATTAGCTTCTATATTTTAATCTAGAAGTATTGTAGTTTTTATCCTTTATCTTAATTATGTGATTGACTTTGAGTTAATTTTTATATATGCTGTGATAAAATGAAAATAAATTCATTATTTTGTATGTGGATACACAGTAGTCCACTAACACTTTTTGAAACTATTATTTTTCTCTATTGAATGTTTTTGTATTCTTGCCAAATGCCAAGACTATACAACTCATATACCACAGACGTATGAGTTTATTTCTGGGCTATATTCCATTGATCTTATGTCAGCACCTGAGCCTTGATTACTGTGGCTTTGTAGTAGGATTTGAACCTGGGATTTGTGAATCTTTGAACTTTATACTTCTTCCAAATTGATTTTCTGAATCCCTTTCATAACTTCATGAATTTTAAGTTCAAATTGTAAATTTTGCAAAACCCAAAGTTAAAGCTTGGATTCTGTTAGAGAATGTGTTGATCTTGTAGCTCACACTTAGAAATGTTACTACTATGACAACGTTAAGCTTTCTAATTAATAAACATGCAATGACTTTCAATTTATTTTCTTTCAATAAACTTTCAAGGTTTATTTTCTCATAATCATTGTTTATACTTTTCAATGTGTATATCTTATGCTTTTTGTAAAATTTATTCCTAGATGTTTTACTTGTTTTGACTATTATAAATGTATTGTTTACTTATCTTTAGAGGGTTTGCTGCTCATGTATAGAAAGGCAATGACTTTGGTACATTGATCTAGTATCCTGCTAAATTGCAAAACTTGTATAGCTTGCCAAGTTGTCTTGGCAAGAATCTCCAGGAGAGTGTTAAATACAAATGGAAAGAGCAGACATCCTTTTTTTTTTTTTGTCTCTGATTATAGGGAGATGTCATTTAATCTTCCTCCATTGTGTATATTGTTAGATGTAATTTCATTTACTTTTTCCAGTAGATTCCCTTAATCAGATTGAGCATACTCCCTTTTATTTCTAGTTCAATTTGTATTTTTGTTATGAAAGTGTGTTAGGGTTTGTTAAGCAAATTTTCTGCATCTGTGAAGATGGTCATGTATTAAATTTTATCTACTAATATGGTTTATTATGTTGATTTATTTTTGGATATATACAGGAATATGAAACTGGGATAAATTCTATTTCACCATGGTGTATAATTCTTTTCATATGTTCCTGGATTCTGTCAGTATTTTCCCAGGAATTTTTTGAGTTTGTATTCATAAGTGATAGTGGTTTGCAGGTTATATTTTTGTAGTGATAGTTTCTGCTGTCATGATAGTGTCTGCTTTGGTTATGGAAATAATACTGGCCTAATAGAATGAGTATCAGAGTATCAAAAAATGAGCATTCTCTTTCATCTTTTGTAAAAGTTTGTAAAGAATTGGTATTAGGTATATCGTAAATGTTTGATAAAACTTACCAATGAAACCATCTGGGCCTGGCTTTTCTTTGTAGGAATTTTTTTTTTTTTAGAAATTGGTGTTTTTATTTTTTAAAAATAAGGTATGTATTTTATTTTATTTTTAAATGTGCTTTTATTGGTGCATTATAGTCTCACATCACAGTGTATATCATATTGACAGTGACATACATGCACACAGCACTCCCCCCCCACCTCCCCATTCCCCCCTTCCCAATACAGAGTACTGAGATTGATGGTATGTTCTCATATGTACACATAGTCGATGGTAATAATTCCATTAATGAACCTCACTCTTCCTCCTCCCCTTCCCTTAGACCACCTCCCTGCCTCCACTGAGGCTTCTCCACCATTGTCTGGAGTCCCTCTGGTATCCCAACTACTCCCTAGCTTGCACACATTAGAGAAAACATATGACCCTTCACTTTCTGTGATTGGCTGATCTCACTTAACATAATGTTCTTCGGGTCCTTCCATTTTCTTGCAAATGACATAATTTTGTTCGTCTTTATTGCTGAGTAGAATTCCATTTTGTGGCCGGGCGTGGTGGCGCACGCTTGTAATCCCAGTACTTTGGGAGGCGGAGACCGGAGGATCCGGGTTCGTGGCCAGCCTCAGCTCTCTCACTCTCTCTCTCTCCCTGTCTCTCTCTCTCTTTCTCTCTTTCTCTCTCTCTCTCTCTCTCTCTCTCTCTCTCTCTGTCTCCTTAGTGAGGCCCTCCGCAACTTTGTGAGACCCAGTTTCGAAATAAAGTATAAAAAATAGGGCCAGGGGCGTAGCATGGAGGTAGAACACCCCTGCATTATATCCCCAGTACCGCAAAAAAATAAAAAAGAATTCCATTTTGTGTATTTCCCATTGTTTTGTAATCCATTCATCTGTTGATGGACACCTAGGCTGGTTCCATAATTTGACTATTGTGAATTGTGCTGCTATGAACATGGGTACGCATGTATTACTGTAGTTCTCTGGTTTCAATCCCTTTGGAATGACACCCAGGAGTGTTATAGCTGGATCATATGGTGGATCCATTTCCAGTTTTCCAAGGAATCTCCACACTGATCTCCATAGCAGTTGAACTAGTTTCACTCCCACCAACAGTGCAGAAGAGTTCCTATTTCCCCACATCCTGGCCAATATTTATTGTTATTTGACCTATTGATGATTGCCATTCTGATTGGGGTTAGATGGAACCTCAGAGTAGTTTTTATTTACATTTGCCTGATTGCTAATGACATTTAACATTTTTTCATGTATCTATTGGCCATTTGTATCTCATCTTTTGTGAAGTGTCTATTCAATTCGGTTGCCCATTTCTTGATTAGGTTATTTATTTATTTTTTTTTAAGTATAAAAACTTTTAAGTTCTTTGTATATTCTAGGTATTAGTCCTCTGTCAGAGGGATAGCTGGCAAGGATCTTCTCCCAATCCGTAGGCTTTCTCTTTAAACTCTTGATGGTTTCCTTTGATGTGCAGAAACTTTTTAGTTTCATGCCATCCCACTTATTCATTCTTGTAAAACACTAAAGAAAGAAATTGAAGGAGATCTTAGAAGATGGAAAGATCTCCCTTGCTCTTGGATAGGCAGAATAAATATTATCAAAATGGCCATTCTACCAAAAGTGATTTACAGAGTCAATGCAATCCCTATCAAAATACCAATGTCATTCTTCATAGAACTAGAAAAATCAGTCATAAACTTCATATGGAGAAACAAAAGACCCAGAATAGCCAAAGCAATTCTCAGCAATAAGAACCAGGCAGGAGGCATCACAATTCCTGACTTCAGATTATACTACAGAGCTATAGTAATAAAAATAGCATGGTATTGGCACAAAAACAGACACATAGACCAATGGAACAGAATAGAAGATATAGAAACAAATCCACACACTTATAGCAAATTGATTTTCAACAAAGGAGCCAGACACATACATTGGCGAAAAGACAGCCTTTTCAACAAATGGTGTTGGGAAAACTGGTTATCCATTTGTAGAAAAATGGAACTAAATCCTTACGTCTCACTCTGTACTGGAGTCAACTCGAGGTGGATCAAAGACCTGGAAGGTAGACCAGAGACTGTGAAGCTACTAGAGGAGGGCATAGGTTCAACACTCCAACTATAGGCACAGGTAGAAACTTTCTCAACAAGACCCCCAAATCCCAGGAAATTAAAAGAAGATTTACTAAGTGGGATGGCATTAAACTAAAAACCTTTGTAGGTAATGTAATGATTACTTTTTCCATCATTTAGTGTGTTATAGGTCTATCCTAAACAAATATTTCTTTATAAACCAGTTTTGAAAATTTATTTATTTATATAAATTTGTTCTTTTGATCTAAATATTCTACATTGTTGGCATACAGTTTTTATAGTGTTCTTTTATTGTATTTTACTTTCATAAGATCAGTAACCAAGGCCCTCTCTTTTATGCTTGATTTTAGTATATTTAATCTTTTTTTCTCATGTTTCTAGCTAGTGGCTAGTCATTCATTTTTCTTTTCAAGGGACAAACTCTTTGTTTTGTTGGGTTTTGGTATTGTTTTTCATTGTTTTAATTTCTGTCCATTTTAATTTTTATTATTTCCTTCCTTGCTTTGTGTTTAATTTTCTACTCTTTTTCTATTTTCTTTAGGTAAAAGTTTAGGCTATTAATGCAAGATGTCTCCCTTTCTCTTTCTTTTTTTAATATAGGTATTTAAAACTAGAAATTTTCATCTAAGCCCAGCTTTAGCTGCTTCCTTTAAATTTTGTTACTTTGTCTTCATTTTTATTCTTCCCAAAGTATATTCTTATTCCCCTTATCATTTCTTCTTTGACACATTGGGTATTTCAGTGGTTATTACTTAACTATCAACATATTTGTGAATTTCCAAAATTCTCTTTCATTATTGATTTCTAATTTAATTCCATTATTGTCAGAAAACTTACTTTGTATGATTTCAATACAATGTACTTGTATGTTTATTGAGACTTGTTTTATAGCCTAAGAGATAGTCTGTCTTGGAGAATGTTCCATGTACACGCCTTAAAATGTGTGTTCTGCTAGTTTTTCTATGTATAGATGACCTTTTTGCTTTATAATGTTCAAGTCCTCTATTTCCATGTTGCTATTTTGACAGTTGCTCTGTTACTGGAATGGAATTAAAAATTCCAGTATAATGGCCCCTTATCAATACATAATTTATTTCTTTGTATCTAATAGCAATTTTTGCCTTAGAGTCTGTTTTGTTTATTAATAACGGCACTTCATTTCAGTTTTCCCACCATTTCCATGGTATACTTTTTCCATCCTTTATTTGCAACCTATTTCATGTTCAAGATCTTTGTCTTGAATATGCACATTGTAGATAATATATCATTGGATCATACTTTCTTATCCATTTACTCTACCTCCACCATTTAATAACATGTTTAATCTACTTATATTCACTATAATTATTGATAAAGAATAAATTATATTAGCCAACATTTCTATTTAATGTTATTTCTGCTACTTTACTCTTTGATGACTTACTTCTGGGGTTTGTCTGTTTATTTGTTTGTTTGTTTGTTTGTTTGTTGCAGTACTAGAGATTGAACTCAGGGCCTACTGCATGCTAGATAAGTGCTCTAACATTGAGTTACATCCCCAGCACTCTGACTTCTGTATTGTTAAATAGTTGTTTTATACTGTGTCTTTTATATTCCTTTATTGTTTCTTCTATTATTTTAATCTATTTAGGCATTAACTTTAGAAATATAATTAGTATCTTAATTTAGAATAGTTCATATTAAATGCTAACTTAATTTCAGTATTGTACAAAAATTATTACAACATATCGTCATTATTTTCTTTTGCTTTCAACTATTATTGTCATAAAGTTTCTATATTTATAAAATATATACCTATTAACATAATTTTATAATTATTGTTTATTCAGCTCTTTTCCAAAATAAGAGAAGAAAGGGGTATGAATAAAATGTGTCCTTGTCCTTGCTGTCTTTCATAATACCTATGTAATTAACCTTTATAGGGTCATTTTATTGCTTCATGTGGATTCAAATTATTGTCTAGTGTCCTTTCATTTCATCTGAGAGGACGCCCTTCTGTGTTTCTGTAGGATGGTACTGATAGCAACAAATACTTTCAGGTTTTGTTTATATAGTAATTGTTTAATTTCTCCTTCTCCTTCATTTGTAATGTCAGTTTAGCCCAATATAAAGTTCTTTGTTGATTCTTTTTCATTCAATATTTTTAAAATGTCATCCCAATTCTCTTCTGTCATTTCTTATGAAAAGTCAACTGTTAATCTTATTGAGATTCTTTTATGTGATGTTATTTTTATTCTATGATTTTCTTTTTGTATGAGTTTTATTAATTTGACTATGAGATGTTTATGTGATCTTTATGCATTTGTTCTATTTGTAATATATTGAGCTTCTTGAATAGGTAAGTTAATCTTTTTCACCAAGTGGAAAAATTTGGAGTCATTATTTTTTGAAGTTTCTTTCTGATCCTTCTTCTTTTTGCCTTTAGTCTTTTATATGCATTTTTTATGCTATGTTCTGTTTTTGATAAAATGGAAGGAATATAAGCTATTTCCTACTTCATTGTAACTAAATATAATAGTCTATTCTGACATTAATTGATGTTCTCTGAATAATTACAGTCTCATTTCCTTTCTGGAAAAAGTTGGCTTAGAAAACTTTGTCTTGAGCATTGTGTATTATTATTATTTGGGTAATAGACTCCCTTGTATTAACTGATTTTGCAATCCCTCAACCATTAATGCAGAAAATCAGTGATTAAAATGTAACTATGTAAATTAGGACTACAATGAAAATCCTACCCCCATCACCTCTATTATATGACATTGCAAAACTTTTCTATTCTACTTGAGACTCCTGGGCTACTCCCTATGTGGTATCTTTTTATTCATACTACTTTTTAAGTTTTCCTGCAGAATAATGCTCTTAACACATTTTTGTTAGGGTATTGGCGTTAAATGTGAATAATAAGCTTACTTTAAAAAGCATAAAAAGAAAAAAGGCTAGGGAAAATTATGTCTATTGTGCATATCATTGATTTTAACAAAACGTTGAAGAAGAAAAATACCTGAGATAAACAAATAACTGAATTGTAATAAGTATTTTTACCTAAAGAAGAGGTAGGCATCATACTCAATGTGGAATAATAAAACTTATTCACATCATTATAATCAAGCAGTACCATGGTGTATTAAAGGAAAAATACTCAGAATCATATTCTATTACTTATAAAGGAAACATTAAATATTTAATTATAGATATTCAGAGTAATCATATATGTGTGTATACCTCTATATGTTATTTCTAAAATCATTATAAAAATAACAATAATATTCACACCATAAGTCCTCTTTCTTAGATAACTAAGCCTTCATTTTAATAAGTTCTAAATAAATCAGAGCATTTTTTGTGTGATAATTTTTTCTTATTTTTGGTTATGTCCCACTCTAGCCATCAGTTTATTTTGTGTGTGGTACTGGTGATTGAACTCAGGAGCACTCTACCTCTAAGCTACACCCCCAGGCCTATTTTTTATTCATTATTTTGAAACAGGGTCTCACTAAGTTGCTGAGGGCCTAAGTTGCTGAGGTTGGCTGCAAACCTGCGATCCTCCTGTCTCAGCCTCCCAAGTACTAGTATTACAAGCGTGTGCCACCATGCCCAGCTTTTAGCCATCATTTCTATATGTTCTTTAAAAATAGTATCAGTTGGCAATTGAGTAAAATATATATAATTAGGTGTATAAATATTATTCTTAATATCCTCTCTTGATATTTTAAAATATATGATAATAAAAATATATGTTGCAAAATGTTAATCGTATATAGCACTATCAGATACTAGATTTATCAGCCACACGTAACTACTTAAAATTATTTTTAAATTAATTAAAATGATATGAAATTAAAGTTTCATCCTTCACTCACACCAAACACATTTAAAAGTTTTAATAGATAAGTGAAATTAGCAGCGGCCACACTGGATAGTATAAATAAATAAAATTCCCATCATCACAGAAAGTTCTGTTAGACAGAACTGGCACAGATGTATATATAATGAAAAGAAGATTTTCCTTCTCATCACTCAGTACCCCTTTCTGAAGGTAGCCATATAGATATTTTTACCTGTCAAAATAGATTCTTTAGCCAGGTATGGCAGTGCACACCTATAACCCCAGTCCTTGGGAGGCTGAGACAGGAGGAACACAGGTTTGAGGTAGCCTCAGCAACTTTGTGAGATGCTGAGCAACTTAGTGAGACTCTGTTTCAAAGTGAAAAAATAAAAAGGACTGGGTGTGTAACTGAGAGGCAAAGCGCCCTGGCTTCAATACTCAGTACAAAAATAAATAATAGATAAATAAATATATTTTAATAATTGGTCTCTATATGTGTCTATAAACTATAATATTCCAAAGTATATATACTCATATATGAATGTACATGTGTTTGTTTATGAGTGCGGTACTAGGAATTGAACCCAGAGGCATTCTACCTCTGAGCTATACTACCAGCCCTATTTTATTTTTCATTTTTGAAATAGAGTCTCACTAAGTTGTTGTAGGCAGGCATTGAACCTGTGATCCTCCTGTCTCAGCCTCCCAGGTCCTGGTATTACAGGCATGTACCACCAAGCTTGGCTTTGTCTATACTTTTTATTGACTTAATAATGTAACTTGAAGATCTTTTTTATAAAATCCCTTTTGTCTTTCTCTCATATTTAATATCTACATAGAATTTCCTTGCATGATGTAATGGCATTTAATATTTGTTTAATTTATTAATTTCCATATTACACAACTCCCTCAAAATATAAAACCAGAAAACCCTGGCAACATGTTTGAAATATATTTTCAAGCTAAATTCGTAGCAATAAAATTGTTGAGTAAAAGGATAGGTCAGTTTGCAATTTAATAGATAGTACCAAAGTGCATTAAATATGCTCATCAATAGCATATGATATTACCTGTTAGTCTGCCCTTGCCATCACGGAGTATTGTCAGACATCTTAATCATTACCCATTTGGCTCATGAAAACTAGCAGTTTGTCATTACAGTGATTTAATTATAAGTGAGGTTAAGCACCATCTTTTCTATATGCTTTGGCAGTTGTTTTTGTTTTTCCTGTGAGTTCTTTTACATATGCCTTTCACGTTGGTCTTTGCAAATGATACTTATGTGCAGCAAGATTTCTTTCTTTAGATATTTCATATAGCCCGAAACTCATTGAGCTTTTTATCCACTGGCATTTGGGAAGTCCAGTTAAAGGACCGTCTGTATTTCAATTCTCTTAATATACTTGTAGCTGTTATTAATTGGTCTGAAAGAAGGAACGAATGAATGAGATGGAAGGAGGAAGCAATAGGAAAAACTGAACTCATTTGGCTACCTATTTAGTACAATTCATCTGTCCCATAAGGTCTTGGAAATAGAACCCTTAAGTGCTCCCTCAGTTTTCCAAGTGGAATAAAATTAATAATAATAATAACTAATAGAACGTACAAAGTGAACAGCATCTTCAAGACTTAGGCTTGACCCCACAACTATCTGGATGTTTTAAAACATGTAGAAGAGATTGATCTTAGCATTTATATATTTCATAAAAATATTGAAGTGACTAATGAACATTTCTTAGAATGTGGCAAATCCAAGAAATGACTTTCTGCTTTGGGCTATTAAAATGCAAGTTAAGTAAATGATATCTGAAGTAGTCAGCATGGAGCTGCACTCCTAAGCACAGCCCAGGGGCTCTTTCTTCTTCTGTGTTTGCAACTGTGACACTGAGACAAACAAAGAGATTTTTTTTTCTCACATCAGGGCTGGGGATTTTGGCTCAAGATACTGTTTGAAGGCTGCTACTGATGGTTCCTCATTGTCATTCAATGGGATTTACTTGATTTTATAGGCCCTATTTCTATTCTCAACTAAGCAGAAATTGCTGTACCAAAAGGGAAATAAATCTAAAATACTCTTTTCCTTTATTATTGCTCTTTATTTTGGCAGAAATAGACCATTTTTGATATCTCTACTTTCCAAACGTATTTTGGCAAATGAGTAGGAAATATCTAATCAATTTATTATTATGAATCTTGATCATGAGGAATAATATTCCACCTGTTAACATATTCAAAAAATACTGGTGTTCAAAGCTGAAATCTTGAGCATTGTTATTCTTTGTTTTTCAAATAAATTACATATTCTGAATCTTAACTTTAATATTCTTATTTTTAGTTGTTTTACCTTCTATTATAATCTCATGTCAAATTAAAAGATACAAACATTTTAGCATACTAAAAAATGCCAAGTTGTAAATGGTAAAGACTAGTGAAAAGCATTAGCTAACTGAGAAAATGTATGTAATTAATAGAAAAACTTGAGCTGGGCACGGTGGTGTACAACTGTTATTCAAGTACTTGGGAGGCTGAGACAGGAGGACTTAGGTTCAATAACAGCCTCAGCAACTTAGTGAGACCCTAAGCAACTTAGTAAGACCCTGATTCAAATTAAAAAGTTAAAAATGGGCTGGGGGTGTAGCTCAGAGTTAGAATGCCCTGGATTCAATTCCAGATGTGTGTGTGTGTGTGTGTGTGTGTGTGTGTGTGTATCCATCCATTCCTAATCAATTGAAAAAATTTACAAATTATATAAATGGACTTTTAACAAAAAATGTATGAACAAATAAAAAGATGCTTAACATGATCTATAAAAAGTATCAAAAAGGGATCATATTTTGTACCTACCATATTGAGAAACCTAACTATGATGCTACCAAGTATTACAAAGAATATGGATTAAGAAAATCTCATAGACATTGATAGCAGGAGTATAATATATTTTAGCTTTGGATAATAGTTTGTCATTACTGTGCAAAGTAGAACTTTCATATGCCATAAAATCTTTTAAATCCTCTCTATGTATTTACCAGAAGAAAACAATTGCACATCAAACAACAAGAATAGGAAGGTTAATTCAGTCACAGTTGCAAACAACTGCTGGTGTTCTCAACTGTGCTTAGGAGCTATTAATGTACGTTTCAAAGATAATGAACAATAAAGAAACACTTTCAACTTTAGACCATGAAGTGTCTCATTAAATAACAACTCAGCTTGTGTGTGTGTGTGTGTGTGTGTGTGTGTGTGTGTGTGTTGCTATGGATTGAACCCAGGGACATTCTACCTCTGAGCTACACTCCCAAGTCCTGCTTTCTTTTTTGTTATTGAAATAGGGTCTTACTAGGTTGCTGAGAGTCTCCCTACATTGCTGAGGCTGTCCTCAAACTTGAGCTCCTTATGCCTGGCACAAGTCAGTTTTTAAGCTATTTTGCTATATAAATTATTTTTTTACTCTTGGGTTTTAGGTGAATATCCTCTAGCTAAGTTTGCTTCTTTACGTGTGTTTTTGTCTATATGACATATTATTTAGTCCTAGTTGATTATAATTTTTTTGTCTGTACTAGGAATTGGACCCAGGGCTTCATACATACTGTGCAAGCACTTTATCACTGAGCTATATCACCAGCCCTATTTATTTATTTATTTATTTTATTTTGAGACATGATTTCACTGAATTGCCTAGTCTAGCCTCAAACTTGTGATCCTCCTGCCTAAGCCTCCCCAGTAGCTGGAAAAACATGACTGTGACACCACTCCTAGTAGTTATGAACTTTTAAAAGAGGTATTAGAGCCAGGTGTGGTTGCGCATGCCTATAATCCCAATACTTGGAGGCTGCGACAGGAGGATGGCAGGTTTGAGGCCAGTCTCAGCATCTTAGTGAGATCCTGTTTCAAAATAAAAAATGAAATAGGGCTGGGGTGTAACTCAGATGTAGTGTGCTCCTAGGTTCAATCCCCAGTACCAAGCACGCACACATACACACATGCACACACACATACACACACACATACACACATACATACACACTCACACACACACGCACACACGTTTCAGACAGTCCATAGTAGGTCTTTTATTATTCTGATTCATGTCTGTTTGCATTTCGCTGTAGTTTACTTATTTTTATGACTGTAGTATATTCCATTTGATGGAATGGCTCTATATAATTTACCATTCTTCTTGTCTATGCTTATTTCATATTCAAATTTAACTCATGATCCTGTATTTTTATTTGCTATTGTCATGAATTGCTATGTTAAGAGACAAAAGTTACAATAAATCCAATTCGAGACAGTAAATGAAAAGAGAAAGTAGATGCCAGTAACAGTGTTCTTGAGGAATATGTAAGAATATATGAAATCTGCTATAAATAAGTTTCCTTTTTATGAGCCAACCTGTTTTTTCTTTTTTTTAGGACTCATTAGTGGTAATGCTAAATAAATTATTTTTATTAACATTAAATTAGCCCTTAAATCATAAGAAAAAGATTAGCTGTCAAGAAGATTCCTTCTTTAAAGTACTATTATTTCTCTGTATCTGTCTTCTTTAAAAAAATCAGCCAGATTAAAAATTTTTATTTTTTTTATCAAATCAATATAGGTCACTATATGTTTCCTTCTTTTTCGTAAGTATGGGAATTTTAAACTTCTTGGTAGCTACCTTTTTGCCTATACCATAAAAAACCGTATTACTAACTGAAATGCTTAAAATGCTTAAACCATATTACTAACTGAAAAGCTTAAAATGCTTAAAATGCTTAAAATGCATTATTAATTTTTAAAATATTAAGTATATTATTTCAATTCATGAAATCATACTCTAAAGTTTACCTATAGGGTATTATAATACAAAAAAGTTAAATTAGTTTGCTATTGTAACTCAAGTCTATCTTCTCATTTTTATAAACTTCATATCAGACATATAAGACCATGGTGAGAAAAGTGATCTAGAAATTGTGCTGTGTTGCTTTTTTAGGACTTTCATAGCTTTTACTTTCTTTTAATGTGTCATATTATTAAATGTAGTTGTACTTGAATGTAGCAGCCCCATTTAAGAGAAAAATATATTTGAAATATTAAATAGTAAGGTAATCTGAAGATCCGTTAGACAGCACAAACTAAAGTACAAAGAAATAATTTGCATAAATGTGCAAGTTAGCCGGGCGTGGTGGCGCACGCTTGTAATCCCAGTACTTTGGGAGGCGGAGACCGGAGGATCCCGGTTCGCGGCCAGCCTCTGTTCTCTCGCTCTCTCCCTGTTTCTCTCTCTCTCTCTCTCTCTCTCTCTCTCTCTCTCTCTCTACTTAGTGAAGCCCTCCGCAACTTCGTGAGACCCGGTTTCAAAAATAAAGTATAAAAAATAGGACCGGGGGTGTAGCGCGGAGGTAGAACGCCCCTGGGTTCAATCCCTGATACCGCAAAAAAAAAAAAAAATGTGCAAGTTACAATATCCCTTTCTTTCTTCCACCACAGCTTTTCCAGTTTATTGACATTTTTACGTGGAGAGATATTGGTATATTTCTCTTCAAAGTCACCTTGTCTGCCATGTTTTTTAAGCTATTAACAGAATTCAGTGACCATTAATTCTCTCTACAAAAAATAAAAATAGTTTCTAAATGTTTTAGTGTATGGCCTATGATCTAAATCAATAGAATATTATTTTGGCTGTTCACATTTATTGAGCAATGAAGATCTATGTGAGGCACTCTCCATGGCTTAAGCTACTGATTCAATAGTCTTAAAGACAACCTAGTTGTGCTATGGCATTTTCTGCATTGGGATATTTTATAAAATATTCCAGTAGCAATAAATATATGGTTGTCAAAAAGAAAATAGACTATTACGTGTATGGAACATGGTTATTGTGGGTATCAAAAGAAATGTAATTTAAGTAATATACTAAGCAAGTGATTAGCAAAGAAAAGACAACATAAAAATACACAATAAATGATTTGATTTTAATATTCCCTGCATATAAACATATGTATGGCTGTAGAAAATAAATCATGGCTTTGTTTAGAGCTTTATGATAAAAATTTATCTTTTACTTTTTCCCTATTCCTCTAATTTGGAGCCAGGCAGTGAAAGAGGACTTACCTTTGGCATCCTGCCATGGACTGCAACTTGATCACCTTATTTTGCAGCTTAACTTTTATTCTTTTTTTGTTGAATGGTAAGGCTCCTTCTTCCTCCCACCTGCTTAAAAACAACTGGTTTTCTAAAAACTCTTCACCCTTCTGTGTGTGTGTGTGTGTGTGTGTGTGTGTGTGTGCTTGATCTAGAGGCCTTCTACCTCTAAGCTACACCCCCAGACCTATTTTATTTTTTATTTTGAAACAAGGTCTCACTAAGTTGCTGAGGCTGAATCGAACCTGACATCCTCCTGTCTCAGCTTCCCAAGTACTGTGATTACAGGTGTTTGCCACCATGCCCAGCTCCTTCCTTATATTTAATCCAGGGAATTAGATCGTTTTTATACTGTGCTGTGAAAAACTTGTTCATGTGCACCAATCAAAGTATATACATATATAATTAAAAACTTGATTATAATGTATACTTAATTACATATTTGAAAAATTATTCTAGAATGAGAGATGACTTTTCTAAGCACTTGTGTTAGTTATTAATAAAGTAATAATGTGGTTAATTAGTGAAGAAAATTATACACCAAATAAAGTAATATAAATGCAGTGTGTGTGTGTGTGTGTGTGTGTGTGTGTGTGTGTGTGTGTGTGTAGGGAGGTTTGTGGAGGAAAGGTCATAGGGTCCATGAAGACTTATATTCTTACATCATTCTCTAAAAATATATGCACCTATGCTTTCAGGCTTAGAGGATTATTCAGCTGAAGTTCCTAGACCAAGGTTTCCCAATTTATTTATTTTGGTAACTAGAGATGGCAATAGATATTTTTATCACTAGCTTGCTCTAAACATCTAGAACAATACTCCTGCTGACTGCTTAGTTCCTTCGCTCTGTCATTTCTCAATTTTAAGACAATGAAGTCCTTTTTTACCAGCTGTGTTCATTTTAATCCCATCTCTCATTCTCCTCTTGCTCACTTCCTTCTCAGCCTCAAATCATGTAGATGCATATTTTATATTTTCTGGCACTTCTGACATTTAAGTTTGTGTTTAATGATTTCTTGCCATGATCTTTAATATCTGACATCTCAGAACACCATCATTATCATATTTCTACCTCTACTTATAATGTTTCTGACAAAAGTGAATCATTGTGATGAAGCCTCTTAATAGGGACATTACTGTGGCGATAAAAGATGTAAATTGCGGTTCCAAACAACCTAGAAGAGCTATCGTGAAACGGGGAGCAGTTAGATGAACTGCACATACAAGAATATACATGTGAGGTCAGATGAGTCAGTAAGCAAAGATGCACAAGGAAGGCTTAAAGGAGGAGAATTAGAGTGAGATTTTAGAGAAATATAATTTGAATGAGGAGAGGGAGGGATGAAGGAATTACAGCATGTGGAGCAAGCTGAAGCACATGCAGGAGAAAGAACACGAGCCGACGTGAAGAATGAGAGCACTAGCAAACAATACCAGTAATAACCACAGTGTTGCTGATCCACCCCTGGCAGCACATTCATTGAGGAGCTTTCCCCTTTTCTTTTTTACTTTGTTCTTGTATTGTTTCATTAGATTGCA